>JBBBDQ010000352.1:2297500-2397500 GCA_037127315.1 Ascarosepion bandense
GAAAAGAGCATGAGAGAGAAAGAGAGAGAGAGAGAGGATGCAGGTTAATGAGATAGGAGATGACTATATTTTTTAATAATCTTTGAATAATACACAATAATTATCTCTAGTAATTCACTCAGAATCAATCACTTTAATGACGTATAACACAGGAATGCTATAAACAATGATTACTGAATAGAGAGAATACCCAGAATGCACTGAATACATAATATTCAGAACACACTCACCGGAACAGCGGACACACTCAGACATCTGTCTGAGTGCTTTATCTAAACTTATTTATAAATGGAACTTTGTCTGTGTGTGTGTATGTATGTGTGTGTGTCCGTAACCTATAGACTCCAAAACGGCTGAACCAATTTTTTTGAAAATTTACACAGTTGTACTATAAGCGTCTGCGAGTATCCTTAGGTTTTGTGTCGAGGTACCCCCGATAAATATCGAAAATAGATAATCGAAAATATCAGGTTATAGAAGAAGTCGTCCGATTTTAATCAAATGTGATACACTCATAGACAAAGACATAAGAAACGATATTCAAAAGTTTCTAGGTTGCAGTTCTTACAATAGTGCAGAAAATCGATAATATATATATATATATATATATATATATACATATATATATATATATAAAAGGCAAGATGTTTGTGTGTGTGTCTGTTTATCTGCCTATATGTCTGTATTTTTTCAGACCTTTTATTTTAGTTTTTGCTTCGGGTTTGGCTCTAAGTAGGTATAATTGTAGTTCTTAGTCTCAGCCATGATACCATTTACTCAGAGGACTTATTTAGCCTTCAAAATTCAGTTTACGACAAAAAAAACTTATTTACTATCGATACCAGGAAATCAAAATTTGACTTACATCCATTCATTTTTCTTTCAATCTACGATTTTGCTTTAACTGGAAACAACTATTGCATTTTAGTCTTTCGTTCCAACGTCCAAAGAGTCTGAGCTCCAGGACCATGGATTAGTTTTAAAGCTTTCATTACACCCAAGCAACGCAGGGCTATACTGCTAGTATATCAATATTTATGGTCACGTTATCCCTGTAGGACAATCCATTCAACAGATACTTTTGTTGCCTGGAGATACGTGTTCGACCAAACCTATCCGTATAAACACTTTCTTTTTCCATAGTCAGTCAGTCAGTGAGTTAATTGCTATACGTGAAAGAGACATAACTGACTGGGCAGAAGATTATTCCAAAGTAGGTTGCCATTGCTTTCTGCGGTAGACTGGTTGCCAGCCAAAGCTATAGAACCCCATCTGTTCTGTTATTTAACCCATAACTAGAGGGAAGAGAAGTGTATTTTTGCGTAAGTGAATGCAAGGAATTCAACTAGAATTCGAGCTCGGCTCTCCGATTTCTCGTTCCGAGCCTATAACCACTGCACCACAATACACAAAATAAATTGACGTTTACAGTACCTGGTATTCACAAGGGGTCACCCATCTAAGTACTGATCAGACTCGATGTTGCTTAACTTCGGTTAACGTGACCAGTCATTTGATTATTTCGCACATATAGGATAAAAATCTGATTGGCATAAAAGTACATTTATGAAGTTCTCGGTAGGAATCGAACCCCTACCCATACGCTTATCCCGCACGCTATTCAAGAGGCTACTTCTAGGTTCACTAATCAACAATAGAATAATACTCAATATTTTTTCCTAGCAATCTGATAATCCTTTCGTTGAATTATGTATTTTCTCTGGCATAAATTTCGTAACAAATATCCTTATGGATAAGTCAGATTTGAAGTAAGGATTGCTACGAAATTCATCGTTCCAAATAAGATTTGAGAGATTTTATAGCCCAGGTCTTATGTCGTAATCTGAAATATGTTTGCTTTTTATATAGACAAACGAGAGTCGAATTTCCCCTAAACATTCAGACGTGGCACTCAGATAAGACATTCCGTCAGACAGAATTTTATTAGGAGTCACGCTTTCTTAGTTGAAAAAACAGAGCAATATTTCAACCGGCGTAGAATTTTCAAGTATTTTAATTGCCTTTCCGTATTGTTTGACGTTCGCATAAATAAAATCTTCCCATATATGTTAAAGACACAAGAATATACATGAATTAGTGCTCATTGACTTCTATATGGGTCACGGATTTTCATTCGAAAAGATTCTCGGATAGAATTATATTAGACTCTAATTTAGCTCTTCTAGAGTTAAGTCGAATACTTTTCATAAATACATTAGATTTAATTGATATTTTTATAACACACACACACACACACACAGAAAATATAAACACACACACACTCACACACACACACACAAACACACACACACACACACACATATATATATAACTGTAAATTTATCTTTAAACATGTGTTGCCATTTGTACGACGTTTAATAATAGAACATTCTATTTGTCTATATTTCTGAGATGAGGTAGTATTCACATTATTTACATTATTCGGACTATTGTCCTCATCTTTGTTGCCATTTGTACGACGTTTAATAATAGATCATTCTATTTGTCTATATTTCTGAGATGAGGTAGTATTTACATTATTTATATTATTCGGACTATTGTCCTCATCTTTGTTGCCATTTGTATGAAGTTTCGGCCGTTGTACGTTCCGACCTTCTTCAAGTGCTACGATTTTCGAACCGAACCCCTTATTACAATCACTTGGGTATATTAACTCCATTCCTTGCGTAGGGATGCCTCTTTTGGTAACCATGAGTTATCTCCCTCTAACCTTGTAAATTACCTGTTCACCACTGCTGTAGCCTGGTATTGAACTTACAACTCTTTGAGTCAAGTTACTGGAACTAACCAACGTCTATATCCACTGGGCCATTTGTTAATAAGGATATAGACGTTGCTTAGTTCAATACCAGGCTACACCAGTGGTGAACAGGTAATTTACAGGGTTAGAGGGAGATAACTCATGGTTACCAAAAGAGGCATCCCTACGCCGCAAGGAATGGAGTTAATATACCCAAGTGATTGTAATAAGGGGTTCGTTTCGAAATTCGTAGCACCTGAAGAAGGCCGGAGCGTACAACGGCTAAATGTCGTACAAATGGTAACAAAGATCAGGACAATAGTTGTAAAATGCTTTATATTCCAAACATAATGAGCACATTGTGGCCGTGATCGTAATTGATATTGCTGAGTGTTAGCTTTTTTCAATTTATTAATAATGCTTCCATTATTAATGACAAAGAAACTTGCATGTATGACAAAGTTTACTTCTGACGTGTTTCGTTTTTCAAGACTTTATCAGATTTGTTATGTTGACAAGACTGCACATGCACCAAAGAGTGGTGCTGGGAAATTTTAGATCTTTTTATATCCGGCCCAATTCTTTTAGATATTCTATGAATTTATACCAAGATTTGTTTTCATTATTAATTATTTTCCAGATTCCCTTGTTAAATCCAAACTTATACATAAACTAAATTTATAATTGGAATTTTGTCTGTGTGTGTGTATGTGTCTGTGTGTGTGTGTGTGTGTCTGTTACCTATAGACTTCGATTTTCTTGAAAATTTACACACTTGTACTATAAGCGTCTGAGAGTGTTCTTAGCTAGGTGTTATAGAAGGAATGGCCTGATTTTAATCAAATTTGATACACTCATAGACAAAGACAGAAGAAACGATATTCAAAAGTTTCAAGGTTGCAGTTCTTACAATAGTGCAGAAAATCGATAATATATATATATATATATATATATATATATATAAAAGGCAAGATGTCTGTGTGTGTGTCTGTTTATGTGTCTGTATGTCCTTTGAACAAATCCACAATTTTTATCCGATTCTCACCAAACTTCACACAAATATTCTTTAGGCTGAGTCTGAGATCCATGACCATGGATTAGTTTTAAAGCTTTCATTACACCCGAGCAACGCCGGGCTATACTACCGGTAAGTAAAGATATTAGAAAACACAACAGAATTTACATACGAAATGGAAGAACAGAATGTCTTAACCTTCCTAGATATCAAACTACATCGTATTAACAACAGGTTCAAACAAACTGTCCACCGGAAATCAACAAAACAAAAAAACAAAAACAAAAATAAACGACCTAATAACTATTTTTTTCTCATCATAACAAAATGAAAATCTGGCACAATAATCGGATTCTAATTTTGCAGCCCGGATTATTTACACGAAGAAGAGAAACACACTGTAAATATTTTCAGCTTCTCCAGAACTTATTTTATATTTAATGCGAAACAAAATCCCCATAAAATATTCCAAACAAAAAAATGGTTCCTCCTGAAAAGCCCTATAAAAACAATTCGTCGTCGTCCTGTGGCCTTGGCCGAGATAGAACTCACTACACCCCTCCAGTATTCCCTATGCATTTTGGAACCCTGGCACAGTTTATAGCCAAATTCATGATCTTGTTAAATAGCTGAATACTTGATGCTTCGCCAGGGCTACCAAGGGTGTTTTTATTGTGACACCAACACTGGATGGATTGCCTCCAGGCCCCATCCCGTTATTTAACCCATAACTGGAAGGAAGTGACGTATTAATACCTTTCCCAAGGGTACCAGTGCTTAAGTGAATGCAGGGTACTCAACTGGAATTCGAACTCGGCTCACTGATTTCTCTTTCCAAGCCGACATCCACTGCATCACAACGTACATTCGTCACTGAACGCTTACAGCGCCTGGACTTCCAAAGCTGTCACCCATCTAAGTATTGGTCAGGTTCAAGTTGCTTAACTTCGGTGATCGAACGATAATCGGTGCATTCAACGTGATATGCCGTAAGCAATTATCCTACAATTCTATCACATCTACAATTGTAAAGAGTCTATCTAAACTTAACATGAAATTTGTTACGACTATATCCATAACAATAAAAAACTTTTATCTATATATATAAAATGCAATCTGTGAGTCTGTGTGTGACTGTTCCCTATGCGCGCCTACATTTTTTTAAGCTACGCCATTCAAACTTTCTAGGGACGCATATCTACAGGAAAGCCAGGTCAACACATACTTTTTGAGTTTAAGTTCAGCAATTTTCCCTTTCGCACTTTTTGGCTAATGGTGCCGATTGTTTACATTTGCTCCGTAAAACATCTAAGATCTAAGATGGTTGCTGAATTACGTCACAGAAATCAAATCACACGTGTCAAACGCGACTAAAATATTTTTTTATTAAAAAAAAATGAGCATTTATATTTAATTTTTATTCCGACGTTTTACGTCACAGAAATCAAATCAGACGTGTCACACGGTACTAAAATATTTTTTATTAAAAAAAAAAATGAGCCTTTATACTTAATTTTTATTTCTACGTTTTAAAACTTCATTTGGTCAACAAAAAAATGTGAATATTTTCCCCGTAATTTTGAGACAAAAGAAATATTTTAAAAAAATATGTTTTTTTCAAACAAAAACAAACTATGTAAAATAAAAAGTGGCATCTTCTACTACTAAAATGTTCTGAGTTGCACAGGGAACGCCGGGCTATGAAGCTAGTCAATACTAAACAACACAATAAGCTAAAACCTGAAGGAAGAATTTACTCCATCGCCTGTAATAATTGTCACAAAAAATACATAGGAGAAACCTCACGGAATCTAAATAAAAAAAAGTATATGAACCCAAAAGAGAAATTTACAAAACACCAAGTTAAATTCGTTGGTTGTCCACAGTAACTAGGCTAACTATAATTTTAATATAAAAAGGCTACTCTGATTAAAGACGAAACAATTCACTACAAGGTAAGTCTCAAGAGACTGTCTTGATCGCCAGCTCTCTACAGTACATTTGCGGTTGGTTCTTACAAAATTTCACCATTCCTAGCAGATCTTTTATCACAATGTAGGATATCCACTAACAAAAATGATAGAAAGAAAAAGAAAAAAACTCTGAATGAATTCTTCTAGATATATATATATTAAAATCCAAAATCCCCATTCTCGTTCGTCGGCATGTGTAGTCGTACAAACATAACAAAGTAAAACCAATGATCTCCTGAAAAGATTAAATGTGTTACAAATAAATTTTTACACTTCGTCATTCAATTTCCCTAATATTGTTCTTGATATATAAAAATATATAGCGTTATATATACGAGGGTCATTCAATAAATACGGTGAATTTTTCGGTATAAAGACTACTACGAGGGTCATTCAATAAATAAGGTAAATTTTTATTTATAAGGACTTCTACGAGGGTCTTTCAATAAATAAGGTAAAGTTTTAGGTATAAGGACTTCTACGAGTTTTATTCAATAAATAATGTAAATTTTTCGGTATAAGGACTTCTACGAAGTTCATTCAATAAATAAGGCAAATTTATCGGTATAAGGACTTCTACGAGGGTCATTCAATAAATAAGGTGAATTTTTCTGTATAAGCTCTTAGACGAGGGTCATTCAATAAATCAGGTAAATTTTTAGGTATAAGGTCTTCTACGAGGATCATTCACTAAAGAAGGTAAATTTTTCGGTATAAGGACTTCTACGAGGGTCATTCAATAAATAACGTAAATTTTTAGGTATAAGGACCTCTACGAGGGACATTCAATAAAGAAGGTACATTTTTCGGTATAACTACTTCTACGAGGCTCATTCAATAAATAAGGTAAATTTTTCGGTATAAGGACTTCTAATACGGATAGAAGCTTACTTTTTTTCCTTTAATTCTTTTTTAAAGGGATTTAATTTTTTTGCAGATTGAAAAAAACTTTGAGAGTTTTGGAGATTAACAAAGATGGCCGACCAAGAAGCATGCTCCAGGATTGAACATATGTCAGTTATCAAGTTGGGGTGATGAAGGGCGCTAACCAGTTGAAATTCATGGGAGATTGTCAACTGTGTATGGTCCCACATGTTTCAGCCAAAAAAATATCTACAAGTGGGCTAAATTGTTTAAAGAACGATGGAGCAGTGTTGAGTGTGAAGACAGGCCTGGGTGTCTTACAGAAGTAAGGTCTCCTGAGGTAATCGAATTAATCAATGACCTCATTCCGTCTGACAGAAGAGTGACAGTGAATGACTTGAAGCCTATCTGTGGGGACAGCACACAAAATTGCCCATGATGACATTGCCTACTCGAAAGTCAGCTGCCGGTGGGTGCCAAGATGCTTACTGCAGAGCACAAACAGAAGAGGGGCGATTTGTCCCAGCAGTGTCTCTCCCGCTATGAGAAGGATGGTGATCAGTTTTTTCCACCTTGGTCCCTTGAAAGCGTTCAAGAGAGGCACGAAGTTTGAAAGTGACGATGAAGTTAAAAGTGCTGTGAGCGATTGGCTGAGACATCAGTCCAAAGATTTTTACACTGAGGGAATTCGGAAGTTTGTGCACAGATGGGAAAAGTGTGTGACACTACTGGGAGACTTCGTTGAAAAATTAAAAAAAAAATGTAAGCTTCTAACTGTATTAGAAATTTTAATACCAAAAAACTTACCTTATTTATTGAATGACCCTCGTATATATATATATATATATATATATATATATATATATATATATATATAAAGCCCTCCAAAATAGAGGATATAAACATAAACTAACTTATTTAATAGCCACTAGTAATCAGGAATCGTTAAAGGCCAAAAGTAAACATAGGAAAAGAAAAATTATATGGCTTAACCCCTCGTTCTCTACACTATCGACTATTAACATTGGTAAGATCTTTCTTAAATTAATAAGTAAACATTTTCATAGAGATAACCCCCTGAGTAAAATATTCAATAGGAAAACTATCAAGATTAGTCACTCGTGTACTAATAATATGTATGACATTATTAGCTTCCACAATAACCAAATCATGGAGAAGTGTAGTGAATCCAATACAGAGAATAGAATGATAACCCACTGTCATTGCAGATCTGGAAATAAATGTCCGGTTGAGGGTAAATGTAGATTGGAAAATGTAATCTATCAAGTTACCATCTACCCTAAGGAAAATTAGGAGAAATGTAATGTTTATAGCGGAATTTCGGCAGAAATTTGGAAGCAACGCTTTTATACCCACAGACACTCCTTCACCAATCCTAGTTTAAGTTACCAAACAGCCCTTTCTTTCTCTCTCTCCTTTTCTCTCTCTCCCTTTCTCTTTCTTTCCCTCTCTCTTTCTCTCCCTCTCTCTTTCTCTCTCTCCCTCTCTCTTTATCTCTCTCCCTTTTTCTCTCTCTCCGTCTCTCTTTCTCTCTCCCCTCTCTCTCTATAAACACACACACACACACACACACACACACACACACACACACACACACACACACACACACACACACACACCTGTATCTTCCTAAATATCTATTTATTCTTTCCTGTCAGATTCTGATCAATATATTCAACTTGTATACAAATAGGAAAACGATCAATATTAGTTATTCATTTACTAATAACATGTATAACATTATTAGCTCCCACAGGAACCAAATCTTGAAGAAGTTTAGCGAATCCAATAGAGAAAATAGGATTATACCCTCCCCCTGTAATTGTAGATCTAGAGATAACTGTCCGGTTGAGGGTAGATGTAGATCTGCAAATGTGATCTATCAGGCCACCATCTACCCTAAGGAAAATAAGGAAAAATGTAATGTTTATATCGGAATTTCGGCGGGAATTTGGAAGCAGCGACTTTATACCTACAGGCACTCATTCACCAACCCAAGTTTAAGATACCAAACAGCCCTTTGTAGAAATTACTGAGAATTAAAAGAAAATAACTTAAATCCACAAATAAAATGAAAGCTCATAGGCAAGGCTAGGACCCTTAATAAGAAATATATGTAATCTATGTTTGACAGAAAAAAATAAAATTTTGAAATTTCAATACCAAAATATACTTCTAAATAAACGAAAGGAGATCATAAGTATGTGTCGTCACAAAAATAAGTATAACTTACAATAATTATCCTTTTCTTCCAATCAGTCTCAATAAGGCATTTTTTAAATTTTGGCCAAGCAGTTACATCCCCACCACCTACCACTTCTAACTCAAGGGTCAAGCCACATACTTCCCACTACCAAAGAGGAAATTACTACTAAATTTTACTCCAAGCCCAACCCTAATAAAACGAATAGCTCCCAACCCCTTCCTTTACCAAAGCTAACCTCTGGGATTAGAATTTTTCCTCATTCCCTATCTATAAGGGATTGAAGAATGCATGTTTTAAAATGAGATATTGAAAATAGCTATTTCCCCGTTAAGATTTATTTGAATTTATATATATATATATATGTAGGTATGTGAATTAATAAATATATATACGGGAATACATCTAAACTTATTTATAAACGGAACTTTGTCTGTGTGTGCGTGTGTGTGTCCGTTACCTATAGACTCCGAAACGGCTGAACCGATTTTCTTGAAAATTTACAGAGTTGTAATATAAGCGTGTGCGAGTGTTCTTAGCTAGGTTTTTTGTCGAGGTACTCCCGATAAATATCGAAAATCGATAATCGAAAAAATCGGGTTATAGAAGGAGTGGTCCGATTTTAATCAAATTACATACACTCATAGACAAAGACATAAGAAACGATATTCAGAAGTTTCAAGGTTGCAGTTCTTACAATAGTGCAGAAAATCGATAATATATAGATATAAAAGGCAAGATGTTTGTGTGTGTGTCAGTTTATCTGTCTGTATATCCTTTATACAAATCCACAATTTTTATCCGATTCTCACTAAACTTAAAAATTTGACTTACATCCATTCATTTTTCTTTCAGTCAACGGTTTTGCTTTAACTGGAAACGACTATTGCTTTTTAGTCTGTCGTGCCAACGCCCGAAGAGTCTGAGCTCCAGGACAATAGATTAGTTTTAAAGCTTTCATTACAGCCGAGCAACGCCGGGCTATACTGCTAGTACATGTATAAAATATTATTAAGATGGTAACAGAACAGTACTCAATGTAGCATAAATAGAGCTATTAATTTTATATATGAATAAATATATATCTGATCCTACGTCCGTGGCACGACTCGGAGTTTCATGCATCATGCGACATTAAGTGCATATTTCAAACTAACCGTTTAAGAGATTTGAATTTAAGTTCACGCGATGTTCGTGCAAATTAAATCTTATAAAGTTATGCTGTTATTTTTTATTTATCAAGATCATAAAATGAACAGACAAAAATTACATGACGAGTAAAAAGCTAAAAGTTTAAAAATATAAATAAAATATATTGAAATTGAAGGAGATAAATTCAAAGGGATTAATTCATAATTATTATTAATAGTAAATAATATTTTCGAGTAAAAGAAAGTAGAAAGAAAGAGAGAAAGCAAGGGAGTGAGAAAGAAAAAAAAAACCTATAGAGGAATCTCTATCAATCATGATCTAAGAATTTAATTAATTATTTTTCTGTGGTAGTCAGTCAGTTAAGTGCCATACGCGATACACGCTTGGGCGATCATGTCTCGAAAGAGACATGACTGACTGGGCAGATGATTATTCCAAAGTAGGTTGCCATTGCTTTCTGCGGTAGACTGGTTGCCGACCAAGGCTATAGAACCCAATCTGTCCTGCTATTTAACCCATAACTGGAAGGAAGAGAATGATTAATACCTTTCCCAAGGGTATTTGAGCGCAAGTGAATACAATGGATTCAACTGGAATTCGAACTCGGCTCCCCGGCTTCTCGTTCCGAGCCGATATCCACTGGACCACAACGCGCATCCTTCTATGGTAGTATGCGGTCATAAAATCACTTTTTCGTTAAGTAGATTTGGGTTATTTATATGGTTTAAGATGACAAGTTTTTTTAAAAGACGTAAGTGATATTTGTCTCTTTTTTCATTCTAAGATTTGTATTTAGCGACTATATTCAAGGTAATAAATTGGTTCTTATTATAGTTTTTAATTTCCATTAATTGTTTTATCCAATGTTTTGCTTTGTTTATTTTTTTTTATCTACATAACCAGGTAAATCAGTATCACGGTTATATATCAATAGAACATCATCAATATATCGGAAGTATGTGAATTTGTTTTTTTATTTCGTATTCCCAGCATCTCGTTTGTGCGCATGTGTAGTCGCGTCAACGTAAACGAAACTAGTCTGATGATTTCCGAAGGGATTGAACCGCGTCACACAAAAACTCTTTTCCACTTTGTCACTCCTGTGTTCACATCTTTCTCTTACCCTTTCTCTTTCTCCCTCCTGTAGCTGGTTCGTCTTTATCTTCACTCTTTTCCCGTCTAACTCTCTTATGTAACCCCCTGCACATCAGTGGCAGTACCACCTTGCTTGGGGTGAAATGATTAAAAAAAAGAAAAGACAATCATGAGAAGTAGAGGAGAAATAGCCACAACGTTCTACACTTAACCTGATTCACACATGCACACGTATACACATGTGCACGCACAAAGACATACACACACACATGCACACAAAGAAAAAATTGACCTTACACTATTAAAATAAAACTTAATTGAATTTTTGACTTACTATTAGATAATTAAAATGAGAAATTCAGCAGTCGATTGTTGCAACTTCTTGATGAGTTGGTTGAAAGATTATAAAAAATTTTGTCTACTAAACACTGGAGTTGTAGTGTTGAATATAATATTAATCAGCCAAGTGAGAAATTTTTGTATTTATATTAATCACTAGCAGTATAGCCCGGCGTTGCTTGGGTGTAATGAAATCTTGAAAACTAATCCGTGGTCCTGGAGCTCACACTCTTTGGACGTTGGCACGAAAGACTACAAAGCAATAGTTGTTTCCAGTTAAAGCGAAACAGTAGACTGAAAGAAAAATGAATGGATGTTAGTCAAATTTTGATTTCCGGTATCGATGTTAAATAAGTTTTCCGTCTCAAACGGAATTTTGAAGGCTAAATAAGTCCTCTGAGTAAATGGTATCATGGCTGAGATTAAGAACTACACTTATCTCTACTTAGAGCAAAACCCGAAGCAAAAACCAAAATAAAAGGATTGAAAACCCGATTTTGATCAGAACCTATAGGATATCGGGGTTTCAGTATAGGAGTCAGATAAGTCATCCAACGATAAACTAACCTAAGTAAGTCCATGAAAACTTATTGTTTCCATCGGGAGTAAAATTGGAGAAAATGAGCCATATTTATGTTTGAATATCGGTTTTTTATCAGATTCGATAGAATATCTGAATTATCGATTTCCGATATAGGGGAAAATGGGTTGTCTGAGAAGATCTACTAATGTTTGAGACTAAAAACTATATTTTATCAAGTTAGTGTAAATTATGCAGCAAGAACCGTGATAAAAGGGCTGAAATCTTGATCTTGATCTGACCTGACCGGATATCGGGGTTTCCGGGGAGAAATCGAAAAAATAAGTTGCCCATATCCTGACTGGAAGCCTACAGAATATTGTAGATTTATATAAAGGACATACAGACAGATAGAGAGACAGACAAACGATTACTATATATATATATATATATATATATATATATATATATATATATATATATATTGTCCTACGTCTCAGAGTCTCATTCGTTATACAATCATCAAGTGCATATTATATATTGACTGTTTATTAGATGGAAATTTAAGTTCATTCGATGCTCATGAGTGTTAAATTTTGTAAAATTTACGTTATTGCTTTTAAAAAATTAAAAATTTAAAAAAAATTAAATTTACAAATGCTATATGGAGATAAAAAAATACAATTTAAATTTCAATATTAGAAAAATGTTAAAATGCTGTCGAAATCAAAGGAGCGTAATTTATAATTATTAACAGTAATATTTGCATGGGAAAGAAAGAAAGAAAGAAGGAAAGAAAGAAAGAAAGAAAGAAAGAAAGAAAGAAGGAAAGAAGGAGAAAAGTAAAGGAGCGCAGAAGAAATAGAGGAATTTGTATCAATCAGGATCTAAGAATTTAATTAAGTACTTTTATGGCAGCATATGATCATTAATTCACTTTTTTGTAAAGTAGATTTGGGTTATTTATAACTATCAGTATAGCCCGGCGTTGCTCGGGTGTAATAAAAGCTTTAAAACTAATCCATGGTCCTGGAGCTCAGACTCTTTGGACGTTGGCACGAAAGACTAAAATGCAATAGTTGTTTCCAGTTAGAGCGAAACTGTAGACTGAAAGAAAAATGAATGGATGTAAGTCAAATTTTGATTTCCTGGTACCGATATCAAATAAGTTTCTTTCGTTGTAAACTGAATTTTGAAGGCTAAATAAGCCCTCTGAGTAAATGGTATCATGGCTGAGACTAAGAACTACAATTATACCTACTTAGAGCCAAATCCTAAGCAAAAACTAAAATAAAAGGGCTGAAAAAATGCAGACATACAGGCAGATAAACAGACACACACACATAAACATCTTTCCTTTTATATATATATATTATCGATTTTCTGCACTATTGTAAGAACTGCAACCTTGAAACTTTTGAATATCGTTTCTTATGTCTTTGTCTATGAGTGTATCGAATTTGATTAAAATCGGACCACTTCTTCTATAACCCGATTTTTTCGATTATCGATTTTCGATATTTATCGGGGGGTACCTAGCTAAGAACAATCGCAAATTCTTATAGTACAACTGTGTAAATTTTCAAGAAAATCGGTTCAGTCGTTTCGGAGTCTATAGGTAACGGATACACACACACACAAAGTTCCATTTATAAATAAGTTTAGATATTTAAGATGACAATTTTTTCTAAAATCATAAGTTACATCTGTCTTCTTTTTCATTATATGGTTTGATTTTAGTGACGTTATTTCAGGTAATAATGGACTTGTTGTTGTTTTGCAATTGCCAATAATATATGAGATAAAGCGGTGCTTTTGCTCTATTTCCTATTGTTTAAAGTCTTTATTGTCTTATGTTTTTTTCATCCTCATGTAATTTTTGTCTATTCATTTTATGCACTTTATAAATTAAAAAATAAAATACATTAGCATTATAAGATTTAACTTCTACGAACATCGCGTGAACTTGGGAAAGCTATTAATCCGTTTCTTCCCTCCAGTTACGGGTTAAATAACAGGACAGATTGGGTTCTTTAGCCTTGGCTGGCAACCAGTCTACGGCAGAAGGTAATGGCAACCTACTGCAGGATAACCTTCTGCCCAGTCAGTCATGTCTCTTTCAAGACATGACCAACTAATAGTGTGTCACCTATGGCACTTAACTGACCGATTGGATGTGCGTTGTGGTGCAGTGGATGACGGATCGTAACAATCAGTTTAAAATATGAAATATCCACCTGATGATTGCATAATGCATGATTTGCCGAGCCGTGCGCCCGACGTAGAGAATATATATCTATATATATTAAAATAATTTAATCATAAACAAGTTAGGAATGTCACTAGTACTGAAACAATTACAAGGAAAGAGATTGAAAGAGAAAATTGAGTATAGGGAAGTTTAAGGAAAGAATATAAAAAATGGCGAATTAAGTTCCATTTAAATTTTAGAAAATGGTACATATTAGGAAAGCAAGTAAACGGAAGCGAGTTCCACAGGCGGAAAGTGCGAGAAAAGAAATTGATAGAGTAGAAGTGTTGGTTGCATTTCGCTATTTCAGTGCTGAAACAGTGGGACCTAAATGCCAATCCAGTAGCACTCTTAAATTCATGTAGTCGGAGCACCATGGAATGAAGCTCGTCTGAAAATTTGCCATGAATATATTTGTAGAAAAGACAGAGGGAAGCCACGTTACATCGATGAGAAAGTGACTGAGGTGGAAATGCCATATCAGGATTAACTAGATTAAAGATCTTTCTTTGGATTTTGCCATGAATCGCGAGATGTATAGCAAAAGCACCAAACCTGGTATAGCAGCAATATTCCATACACGGATGAATGGTAGTTTTGTAAATGTGCAAGATGGATTCTGATGAAAAAAAGTTTGGGGCAAGACACAGTAATACCACGTAAAAGAAAGGTTTCGTCTGATGATTTCCCTCCTTTGGGACTTGAACAGTCTAAGTTGATGTTTCTATTGATCAGAAAAAGCAACGCTGGGAATATTAAAATAATTTCCCACCTGGATCCAAAACATTAACATCTGATACACATGGCAAATGTATAATATTCCTCAAGCATACATATAATATTTTCTAAACTCCTATCTATCTATCTATCTATCTATCTATCTATCTATCTATCTATCTATCTATCTATCTATCTTAGTTTGTTCATATCTATCTATCTATCTTAGTTTGTTCATATCTATCTATCTATCTATCTATCTATCTATCTATCTTAGTTTGTTCATTATCTTTATCTATCTATCTATCTATCTATCTATCTATCTATCTATCTATCTATCTTAGTTTGTTCATATCTATCTATCTATCTTAGTTTGTTCATATCTATCTATCTATCTATCTATCTATCTATCTCAGTCTGGTCATATCTATCTATCTATCTATCTATCTATCTATCTATCTACCACGACGAAATTTAATATATATATATATATATATATATAAAATGCAATCTGTGAGTCTGTGTGTGACTGTTCCCTATGCGCGCCTACATTTTTTTAAGCTACGCCATTCAAACTTTCTAGGGACGCATATCTACAGGAAAGCCAGGTCAACACATACTTTTTGAGTTTAAGTTCAGCAATTTTCCCTTTCGCACTTTTTGGCTAATGGTGCCGATTGTTTACATTTGCTCCGTAAAACATCTAAGATCTAAGATGGTTGCTGAATTACGTCACAGAAATCAAATCACACGTGTCAAACGCGACTAAAATATTTTTTACAAAAAACAAATGAGTCATTATATTTAATTTTTATCCCAACGTTTTACGCCACAGAAATCAAAACATGCGTGTCAAAAAACGAGCCTTTATATTTAATTTTGTTCCGACGTTATAAAAATTCATTTGGTCAAAAAAAAAAATGTGAATATTTTCCCCCGTAATTTTGAAACAAATGAAATATTTTTTTTTAAAAAGTGTCTTTTCAAACAAAAACAAAATATGTAAAATAAAAAATGGCATCTTCTCCTAGTACTAAAATGTTCTGAGTTTCACGGGCAACGCCGGGTTATGATGCTAGTTCAGACTATTTCAGAAATTTCGACTGATGTCAAAGGTAAGTGACTTCTCTTTTATATTGATATTATTGATCGATTCCTAATTACGTAGATATAAAACACTGCCAAATTATGCTTACTCGTCTGAAGTTTGAATATTCAACAAAAAATATTTAGAATAATGAGATTTGAATAAAATGATGCTCTAGAAATATCTATCTATCTATCTATCTATCTATCTATCTATCTATCTATCTGAGTTTGTTCATATCTATCTATCTATCTATCTATCTATCTATCTATCTATCTATCTGAGTTTGTTAATATCTATCTATCTATCTATCTATCTATCTATCTATCTATCTTATTTACAAAGCAATAAGAATTGCTGTTAAACCAACGGCTATCATTTAATCATTGACATCACGTAGTGTCAAACATGGTCAGTACTTAATTTGGGGATTACTTTGGAACTCCCTGCAATGTAAACCTTAGTGGAGAGATCTCTACAAAACATGCCATATTTTGTGTTGCTTTAGATTGCTCGGCCACAAATTTTGCTGGACCAGACTGAACGGTATTTTTTTTTTTATAAGCGTTTCACCCCGAGCAAGGCATGTCACTGCCACTACTGTGCAGGGGGCTACGTAGAGTGGAGAAAGGCTGATTAAATATAGGAAATGACAGAGGGTGGGTGATAGGCGGGTAAGGATACCGAGAATGAGGGTTGGGTAGATGAGAGTGTTGTGAGAATAGTTGAGAGTTAGTGTGATAGGAGGTGTCTATTGACCCTACATTTAAACACCTGGAGATTGTAACTGTCGGGAAAGCGGACTTGTGGAAGGGAGTTCCACAGGCGGGAAGCGCGAGAAAAAGAAGCTGTTGGAGTAGAACTTACGGTTACATCTTAATTGTTTAACTGTAAAAGGGTGGGACCTAGTTGCCAATCTAGTATCTCGTGTAAATTTGTGCTTAGGCGGCACCAGTGATCTAAGCTCATCGGAGCAGAACCCATGAAAGTACTTGTAGAAGAGGCACAGGGAAGCCACATCACGCCGGTGTGAGAGTGGCTGCAGCCGGTCTGCCAAGTCAGTGTCAACCACGTTACAGATCCTCCTTTGTATTTTGTCAAGAAGCCCAAGGAGAGCAGCAGGGGCACCCGACCAGATATGACAGCAATATTCAATACACGGGCGGATGGTAGATTTGTATATGTGAAGAATAGATTCAGGTGGGAAAAATTTCCGGGCCCTGCATAGGGAGCCCACTTTCATAGCAGCAGATTTGGCAATGGATTCAATATAGTCATTCCATTTGAGGTCCGCCGAGAGAGTAAGGCCAAGGAGGCGTAGTATTTTACTCTCTGGGAGGCTAGCCTGTCCCATGCTAATGGGAGGTAGATGCGATTGTCTATGGTGATTAGTTGATAACAGCTTTGTTTTGGAGGCATTGAAATTTACCAACCATTTCCTACCCCAGGTCACTACGGATTGGAGGTCCCTTTCAAGTACGGCAGCGAGGTTCACTTTGTCGTCCAGACCTGGTTTCTGATCGATGCGGGAGTAGATTGTTGTGTCGTCGGCATACATGCCAACTTGGGATCTAATGGTGTCGGGGAGATCATTAATGTAGATCAGAAAGAGCGTGGGACCTAGGATAGAACCTTGAGGGACGCCCGCGTTCGTCTGGTAGTTTTGGGAGGCATGCCCATTTAATACCACCCTCAATGTGCGGTTAGAGAGGAAAGACTGGATGAGGTCAAACAGATGTCCAGTTATCCCATAGCTCCGCAGTTTGCACAAGAGGCCAGCATGCCTGACCCTGTCGAATGCTTTGGAGATATCCAAGGCAACGGTTCGGGCTTCACCATTCTTGTCAAGTGCCTGGTATATGTACTCGGTAATGGTCGTTAGCATATCAGCAGTAGACCTGGTGAAGCGAAACCCATACTGTTTGTCAGAGAGAAGCCCTTTGGCCATAAGATGCTGAATCACCTCGGCGTTGATAATGGCTTCGAAAACTTTGCCAAAGATTGGAAGAGACTAATAGGACGGTAATTGGCGGGGTCTGAGGGTTCGCCAGAATTCTTAAATATAGGTACTACGCAGAAGAACTTCCAACAGGCAGAAAAGCAGGAAGCAGATAGGCAGAGGTTATAGAGTTTAGAGAGGACAGAGGAGAGTTCTGGGGCACATTTCTTCAGTACTATGACTGGGATTCCTTCACCGCCGCTCGCTTTGTGTGGGTCAAGTTGCGCAATTATCTTGGCGACCAGCGAGGGTGTAATGTGGACGTTATTTAGTTGAGCCTTAGTTCTGGGTGGGAAGTCTGGTGTAGGTATTCCTAACGAGTCCAGTGTCGAATTGGTTGAGAATCTACGGGCAAAGCATTCAGCCTTGTCGGCTGGGGAGGTGAGAACTTCAAATTCATTGATTAGTGGGGGTATTGAAGTCTTGTTCCTGCTGAGCACGCTTTTGCAGAGACGCCAGTAATCTTTGGAGCCAAACTTAGAGGATGCTATGCGTTGCCTAATTCTGGTAGCAAACGCCCCCTTGGCTTCGTTCAGTACTTTTTTACACTTGTTCCGTGCTGAGGTGAAAAGGCGCCTGTTTTGGTTCGACGAGCAGCTTCGATAGAGCCGGAAGAAATGGTTCCGGTGGGCAATAGCGGCCGAGCAAGCGGGTGAGAACCAGGGGGACGAATTTGGTTTTAGTTGGAATTTTCTGGCAGGGATAAAAGCATCAATGCCAGCCTTAACCCAAGAGGAGACTTCGGAGGCACAGTCTTCGACAGTCGGCTCTTTGGTAGCAGCATGATATTCTGCTGGTCTGGTTTTCTTGGGTAGAGTTAGTAGGCGTTAGTTTTCTAGTATCAAAACTGGACCGAGCCAAACTTGTATAATGCAAACTTTTGCTAAAACATTTCACGTTACAATACATGTCCAGATATTTTGAATGCACCGGCAATCCCATGGGGAAGGATCATTTCCTCATGCCCAATAAACTTTCTTTTCATTAGCTACTAAGTTGACTTAAGGCCGTGCAACTGGTTTCGAGATATTCTAAATGGCGACGGGGGATATTTTCTTGGCAGACCTCGGATTAAAATATTCGATAATAATAAAGAAATACCGGATGTAAAAATATATTTGATTAAGGCTTGAGAATTCAGTCAGTTAAGTGACATACGTGATACACGATTGAACGATCATGTCTCGAAAGCGACATGACTGACTAGGCAGAAGATTATCCCTCAGGAGGTTGCCATTACTTTCTGCGTTAGACTGGTTGCCAACCAAGGCTAATATATTAATACCTTTCCCAAGGGTATTTGTGCGGAAGTGAATGCAAGGAATTCAGCTGGAGTTCGAACTCGGCTCCTCGATTTCTCGTTCCGAACCAACATCCCCTGCACCACAACGCACATCCAATCGGTCAGTTAAGTGCCGTACGTGATACACGATTAGGTGGTCATGTCTCAAATGAGACATGACTGATTGGACAGAAGGTTCTCCCGCGGTAGGTTGCCATTACCTTCTGTGGTAGACTGGTTGCCAGCCAATGCTAAAGAACCCAATCTGTCCTGTTATTTAATCCGTAACTGGAGGGAAGAGACGGATTTATAACTTTCCCAAGGGTATTTGTGCATAAGTGAATTCAAGGAATTCAACTGGAATTCGAACTCGGCTTCTGGCTGGGAATTAATCCCTATGAATTTTTATTCTCAAAAAAAAAAAAAAAAAAAGCAAAAAAGAAATCAGAGATATCTTAACAAATAATTCCTGAAACATTCTGCATAGGTTGTTTATTTGAAAGAGTTCAGTTAGAATTGAGTCTAAAGTCAATGGCTTGCGATATATTTTTTTCAAAATTTCGCTCTTTGACATTACCCTCTCTCTCTCTCTCTCTCTTTCTCTCTCTCTCTTGTTATTTGAGCGAAAGAGTGAACAGCATTCCTGAGAGGTAGTAATAGCTATTTTACTTTGTAGATGGAAATATTGATGGAAGTCAGATGATGTCGATGATAATGTGTTAAGAGGTAGCGTTCTTTGAAAAATCACATGAATTCTTTCTTGTCTTCTTGAACGAAAGTATGTTGGAAGGATAATGTACACGTGCACATTGCTTGCAAGAGGAAATAAGCAAAGTGGGTAATAATTGCAACAAGGTAGCAGCAAAAGCCGTGCGCAAACGGGAAGGGGGAATGAGAAGGTAAGAAATAGGAAACTAATGAAAATGTTACGCAGCAAATTAATTTTTTTCGAGAATTTAATGGATCCATAAAGATTTTTTTTTCTTTTTTAAAAACATTATGATTGATTTTGCGTTTTTTGTTTTGTTTTGTCGAAAACCGTAGGTGTTGCAAAATATAAGAATCTTGGAAAACAATGACAGGTGAAAGCGAAGAAGAAGAAGAAGAAGAAGAAGAGGAAGCGAAGAAGAAGAAGAAGAAGAAGAAGGAAGAAGAAGAAGAAGAAGAGGAAGCGGAAAAAAGAAGAAGAAGAAGAAGAAGAAGCGGAAGAAGAAGAAGAAGAAGAAGAGGAAGAAGAGGAAGCGGAAAAAAGAAGAAGAAGAAGAAGAAGAAGCGGAAGAAGAAGAAGAAGAAGAGGAAGCGGAAAAAAGAAGAAGAAGAAGAAGAAGGAAGAAGAAGAAGAAGAAGAAGGAAGAAGGAAAAAAGAAGAAGAAGAAGAAGAAGAAGAAGAAGAAGAAGAAGGAAGAAGAAGAAGAAGAAGGAAGCGGAAAAAAGAAGAAGAAGAAGAAGAAGAAGAAGAAGAAGAAGAAGAGGAAGAAGAAGAGGCAGCGGAAAAAAGAGAAGAGGAAGAAGAAGAAGAAGAATCAAAAGAAGAAGAAGAAGAAGAAGAAATAATTATATAACGATTACGACAATAATAAGAAAGAAACAATAAGTTTATAAGGAATTGAACGAAGAAAAAAACAAATAAAAACGATATAACAAAAAAGAAGAAAAATAAATAATTGTATAAAGAAGACAATGATGTAAAAGAAAAAGAAAGAAGAAAGAAGAAATAAATACATGACGAAGAAAGTGATAATGATGATGATGATGATAAAAGAAGAAGAAAAAAGAAATAATGATATAGCGAAAAAGAAGTTGAAGAAATAATTATATAAGGAAGAGGACGATGATGAAGAAGAAAGAAAAAGGAAAAAGAGAAAAAGTTATAAGGAAGTCGACAATGTAGAAGAATGAAAAACGATATAACGAAAAAGAAGGAGAATGAAAAGTGATGTAATGAAGAAAAAGAGAAGGCAAATGGGAGAAAAGCGAAAGTAGAGAAAAAAAGAGAGATTAAATAGCTGAGAGAGGAAGGGATGGGCAAGAAGAAGAAGAAGAAGAAGAATGTGTAGAAGAGAAGAAGAAAGAATAAGAAAAAAAAGTGGTAGTTGTATAAGAAAAAGAAGACATCAAGTAATTTTATAAAAATGAAGAGAAGAAATAGAAGAAGAAGAAGAAGAAAAAGAAGAAGACAAAGAAGACGAAGAAGAAGAAGAAGAAGAAGACGAAGTAGAAGAAGATGTAGAAGAAGAAAAAGAATGTGTAGAAGAGAAGAAGAAAGAATAAGAAAAAAAAACAAGTGGTAGTTGTATAAGAAAAAGAAGAAATCAAGTAGGAGAAGAAGAAGAAGAAGAAGAAGAAGAAGAGGAAGAAGAAGAAGAAGAAGAAGAGGAAGAAGAAGAAGAAGAAGAAGAAGAAGAGGAAGAAGAAGAGGCAGCGGAAAAAAGAGAAGAGGAAGAAGAAGAAGAAGAAGAGGAAGAAGAAGAAGAAGAATCAAAAGAAGAAGAAGAAGAGAAGAAGAAGAAATAATTATATATAACGATTACGACAATAATAAGAAAGAAACAATAAGTTTATAAGGAATTGAACGAAGAAAAAAACAAAAAAAAAACGATATAACAAAAAAGAAGAAATTAAGTAGGAGAAGAAGAAGAAGAAGAAGAAGAAGAAGAAGAAGAAGAAGAAGAAGATGTAGAAGAAGAAGAAGAAGAAGAAGAAGAAGAAGGGTGCTAGGTTATGGAAAACAAATAGAACTTTGAGAGGAAAGAGGCTGAATAAAATGAAAGCAAGAGAGGGAGAGAGAGAGAGAGAGAGAGAGAGAGAGAGAGAGAGTTAGCGGAAAAAAGAAGGGCCTGCAATCTGCAATTGAGAAGATTGGGAAAATGAACAAAAGTTGAAGGAAAAAGAAGGAAAATGTCGGGTTAAAGAAAGGGGATAAAAAGAGAAAATAAAGTAGAAGAAAACCTTAAAAGTTAATGTTAATGCTCCTAGTGATAAAGGAAGAGGAGAAAGAAAAAGAGAAGAATAAGAAGAGACGAACGTCGTAAGCGAAGATAAGAATATAAAAAATAACAGGAAGTGTAGTGTTAGCAAAAAGAAAAAAAAAAGAAAAAAACGAGAAGCAAAAAAGAAAGTAAACGTGGTTTTACAAAAGGAGGAAAAAGACAGACTGAGACAAAGAAAATGAAGGTGTAGGTGGTGGCAATAAAAAAAAGAAGAAAGAAAAAACGAATGAGTGAGGGTGAAAGAAAAGAACAAGTGAAAGAATTAAGGGGGAATACATATTAGGTACCTGAGAGGAATTAGACGTGTAGGGGGTGGAGAAAAAAAAAGTAGAAATTCGTGGTGTAAGTGGCTGAGCAAACAGGGAAATTGGAGAAATGTAAAAGAAATAGGGAAATTCTCCTCGGGGTTCTTGACAAAATACAGCGAAGAATCTGTAACGTGATTGATACCGACTTAGCTGACCGCCTGCAGTTACTCTCTCACCGGCGTAACGTGGCTTCCCTGTGCCTCTTCTATAAATACTTTCATGGCTTCTGCTCTGACTAACTTAAATCACTGGTGCCCCCTAGATGTGAATTTGCACGAGATACTAGATTGGCAACTAGGTACCACCCTTTTACAGTGAAACCGATGAAATGTAACCGCAATTTCTACTCCAACAGTTTCTTTCCTCGCACTTCCCGCCTGTGGAATTCCCTACCGCATGCTTGCTTCCCCGACGGCTACAACCTCCAGGAGTTTAAATGTAAGGTCAATAGACACCTCCTAACACACTAACTCACACCCACTCTCTCCAACTCTCTCCCTATGTACATCCTAAGTCGTCTATCACCCTCCCTCTGACATTTCCCATACCCAATCCCTCTATGTAAGCCCCTGCGCTATAGTGGCAGTGGAATGCCTTGCTTGGGGTGTCACGATTAAAAAAAACAGTGGGGAGAAAAAAACAATAAAGGAAATTAAATGAAAGTATAAATATTCGAGTAACCTACCTAGAGAGCTTGTGCAAAGAGATGACAGAATATGGATTAGGTGATGAGAAGACAAAGTTTACTAAGAACTACAATGAAGAAGCTGTAGATGACAAAGATTGCTTACGTCCTGAAGGGACACGTCAGTCAGTTAAGTGTCATTCGTGATACACGCTTGGGCGATCATGTCTCGGAAAGGACACAATTGACTGAGCAAAATATTTTCACGGAATCGTTTGCCATTACTTTCTGCGGTAGAGTGGTTAACAACAAAGGCTATAGAACCCAATCTGTCTGGCTACTTAACCCATTGCTAGAGGGAGAAGAAACCGATTAATACCTTTCTCAAGGGTATTTGCACGTAAGTGAATACAACATATTCAACTAAAATTCGAATTCCAGGTTCTCGTGCCGGACCGATACCCACTGCATCACAAAGGGACACGTACAAAGAAGAAGAAAAAAAAACCCTGAAAAATAGTAACCTTGTAGATGGGGAAGATATCTTTGATTCCTGGAGATCTTAGAACTGTCTCAGAAAATCTTGCAAAAAATATTTGAAGAACTCATCTGAAAAAGACCAGAAAGTTCCAGAAATGCAGCAGTACCCAAATAAAGTCATTTAAGAGCCATATGGGGTACATGCGTTGGCGATCATGACTGATCTGGGCATAAGAGTTTCCCGTAGTAGGTCGTTATTACTTTCTGCGGTAGATTGTTTGCCAACAAAAGCTACAGAACCCAATCTGTCTTGCTATTTAACCCGTAGCTGGAGGAAAGAGACGGATTAATACCTTTTGCATTTCTGAATGCAATGAATTCAACTCGGCTCTTCTCGTTCTCGTTCCGAGCCGATATCCACAACGGACATCTGAAGTACATGAAATATTAAAGAGGATACACATTTTCTCGAACGAAAGACACACCATACATGTAGTTTCATCTAAGATTTAACAAGAAGGCAATGACAATAATTAGAAGCACGCATGAAAATTTCACGGTTTCCTATATTTTGAATTTTCTTTGAGTCGTAATTCTCAACTTGATTATTGAATAAGTTGCTTGAGAGTTAGACGACAATAAAATGCCCGTAGAAATTACCATATTGTATCGTTTAATATTTGAACTGAATATATTTGAGAGAAACGATTAAAAAAAATTCCAATAATATTCGTAAATATGACCGGGAATATTTATTTAAAGATCTTCTTTCCTCTTCTTTTATGTGCCATGTTCTTTCAGGACGTAGGCGATCATGGCTTTCCACATCTCCCTGTCCTAGGTGGCTTTTAGCACGCTTTCTCCTGTTGCACCAGGCAACCCTCGTTCCGTCATCCACCTGATCAGGTCCTTCAAATATGTTATCCGCTGCATTTCTTTATCTCTTTTTCCCTCTATCTGGCCTGTTAATATCAGGTTCTCCAAGCTCTCCTTCCTCATTGCATGTCCCACGAACTTTAGTTGTCTCTTCCTGATGCTCCGTATTAATTTCCTTTTCGTCTCCATCCTTTCCAAAACCTCGTCATTGCTCACATGCTCGTTCTACGATATCCGCAGCATCCTTCTGTAGAACCACTTTTCATCTGCTTCAAGTTTTTCTTTCATCTTCGAAGATATTGTCCACCATTCACTGCCATATTAAAGAACCGACATCACATAGCAATCCAGTACTCTCATCTTTGTTTCTCGTGAAATTGTCCTGTTTCTTAATACTTTACTCAACTTCTGGAATGCTTCTTTCGCCATGCCAATTCGCGTTCGGATTTAAGATTAAAATCGACAAATCTTTCACTTTCACTGAAACAGCTATTAAACCCACGCAGGTGTTATCGCCTCGTCTATCATCCATTTTTTCTTTCTGATGTATGCTATCTTTCTCTTACTAAAACCAAACAGCGTCACTTCAGTCTCTTACTCTACCTTACAATCAAAACGGAATTGTTTATTATTTATCTGAGATAATGGCTGAGTATAATGCACGTACTAACCCACTTACTTACAACTAAGTAACCGAACATAATAATAATAATAATAATAATAATAATAATAATAATAATAATAAGGAAAAAGAAGAAAACAAAAAACGAAAAACATCAGTGAGAGAAATAAATAGAAAAACAAAATAAGAGAGAGTGAGTAAATTAAAAAAAACAACAAAAAACAAATAATTACAAAAACAAAACAAACGAAAACAAATCAGCAACCACAGAACAATGCAAAAATGAGAGGATGTTAGATTTACTTAATGGAAAAATGCTTGTTCTTATTCATTTTGATTTCGGAAAAATAAATGACTAAATAAGACTCGTTTCAAAATTTGACGTCATTGGGAGCGTATAATTAGCCAATTTCTTTGTATTTACAAGACGTAAATTATAAAAAAATGGTAGAATATTTTGCAGAGATCAATGCGCAGCAGAACGTCGCTGTGCCAGCAGACGATCTTTCAAATAGCCGTTCCCACCTCGACACACAGACAGACATACATGCAACATAGCTTGATTGATGTGTTTTCTATTACAGGAATGCAAAGCTAACATACGTGTGAATAGAAAATAATCTCACTGGAGACAAAGAAAAAGGAAAAGAAAGAAATACGTGGAATATTGAAATGATAGAAAAAATGCGATGAAATTAAACAAAAAAAAAAAGTTTTTTTTTCACTTTTTCATTTCGGCGGTTTACATGTATAAACATTCGTACACATCTTAAAAGATACTTCAATAGCTAATCAGCTGAATCTGTAGCTAATCAGGCCAAAGGTTTGAAGCAACCCTGCATTTCTTTTAAAAATACTTTCAATGAGATATTTTTATATTCTTTTCAAGTATGGGATAAAATTTCAGTAACTACTGAGTATTTGTTTTATCTTGATAAAGAATAAGTACTTAATATTAAAATAAACAAAATACCATACAACAGCAGCATATATTATTTTTGTTATAAAAACAGCAAGAGAACAGATCCAAATTTAAGCTGTTTAGTAGGATTAAGAATGTGGGGAGAGACTGAAAAAGAAAAGAAAATACATTATAGATACTTACAGTTTTTTTAATCATGTCACCCCGAGCAAGGCGGTAACGCCACTGAGGTGCAGGGGGCTACGTAAGAGTGAAAAGATTGGAAAAGAGAAAGCTGGAAGCCACATCCTAAACAGGAAACAAGGGATGAGCCTCTGAACCTGTTCAATAGACGTGGGTGGAGTGTGAACCAGGCGATAGTTTAGTCTATCTACTCCAATTGAAAAAAAAAATAAGAAAAAAGAGAAAAGTGAAAAGATTGGAAAAGAGAATTATCTTTAAAAATGCAAAATAACACATTTTAAAGGTATTTTCTAGAGAAATGCAGAGTGACTTCTAGATTATGACCAGTAGTGTATATATATATATATATATATATATATATATATATATATATATATATACCATTTGTAAACGAGTTATTACGCGACCTAGATTTCTACTATGAGTGGTGTCTTCAGGCTATTTTCAATAACTGATTTTACTTTTTACCGTTTTTTTTAACAACGCGCAAGTAAAGGTGTTTTTTTTAAACTCTCACGTGGCAGGGAACTTTTGAACGTGCAATTTTTAAATTAAAACAGATTGTGGCGTTTTCACCCATGGTTGTATGAACCTAAGAGGTATTTTTTAGTATGGTTGCACTTAGTCATAATTTCCGTTCTTTCATTCAATAGTTCGTTTTTGTTTGGGAATAGCATAATCTATTAAAAAACAACTAGTTTAAGATGAAAAATATTCAAAAGTTCTACAATATAATTGTATTGAACACTATTTAATACAAATAGGCACTGGTCTAATCTTATTATAACAAGAAACTTAGTAATTAAACAATTATATATATATATATATATATATATATATATATATATATATATATATAATTATGAACTAAAAGTACATTGCGCCGCGGAAATTTCTATGTTTTGAGATAGAATCTCGTCATGTTGAATGTTGATTGCAACCAACAACGTAGTTTTAATTTATAATTATATGATTTTATTATACTTTACAATATTTATGGTATTGAGCACTATTTATAAAAAAATAAATACCAGGGAACTCAAAATCGTAAAACCTTGGGTCCTCTTTACCTGCACACACACACACACACACACACACACACACACACACACACACACATATATATATATATGTGTGGGGGGGGGGAGATTGAAATCGACAAGATGAATATAATAAGTAAAGAAAAGTTAGAAAAGTGTCTTGAATCTAACAGGCATCCTTTTATTAAGATTCTTCGGAGATTTAAGACAAATTATTTAAATATCTGAAGAAGCTTATTAAAGTAAAACATGATAGATTTAACATACTTTTTCCTACCTGTTCTTTACTTATTTTATTCATATATATATATGTATATACTAGCAGTACAGCCCGACGTTGCTCGGGTGTAATGAAAGAATTAAAACTAATCCATGGTCCTGGAGCGCACACTTTTTGGACATTGGTATGAAAGACTAAAAAGCAATAGTTGTTTCCAGTCAAAGCGAAACAGTAGACTGGAAGAAAAATGAATGGATGTAAGTCAAATTTTGATTTTCTGGTATCGATATCAAATTAGATTTCCGTCACAAACTGAATTTTGAAGGTTACATAATTCTTCTGAGTTAATGGTATTATGGCTAAGACTAAGAACTAAAATTATACCTACTTAGAGCAAAAACCGAAGCAAAAACCAAAATAAAAGGGTTAAAAACCTGATTTCGATCAGACTCGACAGGATTTCGTGTTATCGATTTTATATAGGAGTCAAATAAGTCATCCAAGGATAAACTAACGTAAGTAAGTCCATGAAAACTTATCGTACCCATCGGGAGTAAAATTGGAGAAAATGAACCATATTGATGGCTAAATATCGGTTTTTGATCAGATTCGATCGAATATTGATAATGATATCGGGAAAAACGAGTCATCTGAAAAGATTTTTTAATGTGTGAGATTAAAAACTATAATATTACTAAGTTAGAGGAAATTCTGCAGCAAGAACAATGATAAAAGAGCTGAAACCCTGATCTTGATCAGACCTGATTGGATATACGCGGAAAAATCGGAAAAAAATAAGTAGCCCATGTCTTGACCGGAAACTTACAAAATATTTGTGTGATATTTGGTGAGAATCGGATATAAATTGTGAATTTGTATAAAAGACATACAGACAAACAGACAGATAGACAGAGACACACACAAACATCTTGCCTTATATATATATATATATATATATATATATATATATATATATATATATGTATATAGAGAGAGAGAGAGATAGAGGGAGGGTGAGAGAAAGTGAGAAATAGATTCTTGACAAAATATTAACAAGAATCTGCAATATTATTGGTCTTATCATGGTATCTCGGCTATAGTCACATTCTCACCTCTGCAACGTAGCTTCCCTATCTCCTTTCTGTTGTACCGCTTAGATGTGGCTCACGTCCGAAAATATAGAGTACCCAGAGGTATTATTGAGGTTCTATTGAGACAAGCTTGCTAACCATTAAACCGCACCGACGTTGCTCTTGTCATTTCTATAGAGGATTACTAGGGTTAATACAAATATGAAATTTGTCACTTAGCTGTTTCATGTTTCACGACTCCAGTATTTGTTTTCTTGTAATATTTTGGTATACTCGTCAGGAGATCTCTCTCTCTCTCTCTCTCTCTCTCTCTCTCTCTCTCTCTCTCTGTGTGTACATCAAATGTATTTATAAATATTTAATAATAATCACATATAATACAGTTTCATAAATGAAAAAATGAAGAAAATTTAGGGTGATTCGAATGAGTTCATCTTTGCTTCCTTGCCTTGTAAAATTTTGCAAAGTAATAATAACAAAAGAACCATTCTATTTTCATTTAGAATTATCCACTTGGCAATAAATACTAAAAATAGTATGAAATACATAATTTCTTTTAAAAAGCAGGGGTTGCCTAATAATTATGGCCAGTAGTGTATATATATATATATATATACAGTAACATCACAAAGTGCGATGGGTAAATTGTCACTATTTGCGTTGTAAAATTATGCAAAGTAATAATGACAAATGAACCATTCTATTTTCATTTAGGATTATCCACTTGGCAATAAATAATAAAATAGTATAAAATACATAATTTTTTAAAAACCCTGGGGTGGGGTCTAATAATTATGGCCGGTAGTGTGTATATATATATATATATATATATATATATATATATATATATATATATATATATATAAAGAATAAATCTAACTAAGAGCCAACAGACTTACCTAGGTTTCACCTAACGGCTCGTCAGAGAACTTTTTTGACGTATGTTCATGTACTTTGTTGGTTTCTTTTTTTATTTTCCTTTTTTTCCCCCCTCCGTGTTTATTCTCGGTGGATTTTTCGAGACGGACTGAAATATATTATTATTATTATTATTATTATTATTATTATTATTATTATTATATATAACTGTAAATTTTTCTTTAAACACGTCTCGAAAACCCACCGAGTATAAACGCGGAGGGGAAATAATGGAAACAAAAAAAGAAAGGAACAAACACTTGAACATTAGTCAAAGTACTAGTCGAAAGAAAAAAAAACCCGAGACGAGGAACCTAACACGTAAAGCGCTCAATAAATAAATAAATAAATAAGTAGCTAACCTAGAGCTAACGGACCTACCTAGGTTTCACCTAATGGACAAGTTGGCCAACTTTTTAACCGCAAATTGAAGGTGGTATTAAACGGACATGCCTCCCAGAACTACCCTACAAACGAGGGTGTCACTCAGGGCTCTATCCTAGGTCCTACGCTCTTTCTGATCTACATCAATGATCTCTCCGATGACATAACATCCCAAGTAGGCATGTACGCCGATGACACCACAGTTTACTCTCGCCTCGATCAAAAATCTGGTGTGGGCAACAAGGCGAACCTCGCTGCCGAGTTTGAAAAGGACCTCCAATCCGTAGTAGATTGGGGTAAGAAATGGTTCGTAAATTTCAATTCTTCCAAAACGAAGCTGCTATTAACTAACCACATATAGACAACCGCACCTACCTCCCATTAGCATGGAACAGGTTTGCCTCCCAGAGAGTAAAACACTACGCCTACTTGGCCTCACACTCTCAGCAGAACTCAAGTGGAATGAACACATCGAATCCATTGCTAAATCCGCTGCTATGAAAGTCGGTTCTCTGTGCAGGGCCCGGAAGTTCTTTCCGTCTGAATCAATCCTGCACATATATAAATCTACCATCCGCCTGCGTATTGAATACTGCTGCCACATCTGGTCGGGTGCCCCTGCTATGCTCCTCCGGTTCTTGACAAAATACAACGGAGAATTTGTAATGTTATCGACACCGACTTAGCTGACCGCCTGCAGTCACTCTTTCACCGGCGTGACGTGACTTCTCTGTGCCTCTTCTATAAATACTTTCACGGATACTGCTCCGATGAAATTAGATCACTGGTGCCCCTTAGGTACGAATTTGCACGAGATACTAGTTTAGCAATTAGGCTCCACCCTTTTACAGTGAAACCTATAAAATGTAACCGCAATTTCTATTCCAACAGCTTCTTTTCTCGCACTTCCAGCCTGTGGAATTCCCTTCTGCATACTTGCTTCCCCGACAGCTACAACCTCCAGGAGTTGAAATGTAAGGTCAATAGACACCTCCTAACACACGAACTCGCACCCATTCTCTCAAACACTCATTCCTATGTACCTCCTTACTCGTCTATCACCCTCCTTCTGACATTTCTTATATATAATCGCTTTCTCAGTACTTTCCTCTATGTAACCCCCTGCGCTATAGTGGCAGTGGAATACCTTGCTTGAGGTCAAATGATTAAAAAAAAGGTCCGTTGGTTCTAGGTTAGCTACTTACTGATATATATATATATATATATATATATATATATATATATAATCTTTTCTTGATATTGATCACCTTTACTCATAATATAGAATATGGTACTGGCTGGCAACCAGTCTAAGAGAAGAGCTGTTGTGTTTCAAACAATATATTAGGTACCGTTTAATCATTCCTTAGCTTTCTCTCGAAGTCCATCTTAGTCATTCACTAATTACTTTCGAAGGTGTATCGAAGCAGTTCTCAAGATTAATGGCGGTTTTATTAAGGATGTTGCGTATATACCACTTTCATTGTCTGAACAAATTGCTTTCTTATTTAATTCAAGCAGGATTTCTTTAAATGAAAATTATGTTTTTTACATATAAAACATATTTATATATCGCTTCCTCATAATATATCAAATATATATACTTGCTTGTGTGTGTGTGTGTGTGTGTGTGTGTGTGTGTGTGTGTGCGTGTGTGCGTGTGTGTGTTTCGTTATTTTGTCAGATTTAGGAAAGTAACTCGGGCCAATAATTTCTTTTCTATGTATGTATTTACACACAAACCACGCACGAACACACACATACTCACCCACATACATTAGCATAAAAAGAACTGATATAGATAGACGGACATGAACAGATTTTAAAAAATAGATAGATAGATAGATAGATAGATAGATAGATAGATAGATAGATAGATAGATAGAAACAAGGAAGGATTTGGGTAAATATCCATATTGCGAAATATAGATAGACATGAATAGATAGATAGATAGATAGATAGATAGATAGATAGATAGATAGATAGATAGATAGATAGAAGAAAGGATTTGGGTAAATATCCATATTGCGAAATATAGATAGACATGAATAGATTGAGGAAGATAGATAGATAGATAGATAGATAGATAGATAGATAGATAGATAGATATGAACAGATTAAAGATAGATAGATAGATAGATAGATAGATAGATAGATAGATTGTCTGTAGATGTGAACAATTGTTCATAACTCTATATGAGACAGAGTTAAAGAGAAAAGATTGTTTTCAAAAGATGTATATGTGCGTGACTGATAAGAGGAGTCATAGAGTGCTGTTGAGTAAGAAAAAGTATATATACACACACACACACACACGCATATATATATATATATATATATATATTTCTGTATGCTTATATCTATATCTGCGCGTATCTATTGCAGACTTATGTACATCCACGCATATTTTGGTATTTATGTCGGCATGCAAACACACACACACACACACACACACACACACACACACACACACACACACACACACACACATCCGCGCGCCCGAGAAAACACTCACGTGTTGGGATAGATATTTAATAATGAACAAATTCACACTGATCAAACAATTGAAAACAAAGATTTAGGCTTTTTGATTTCTGCCGTGTCTGTTATATTGAATTTCGAACGAGAAACCTTTTCAAATATTCATATGAATAGATCAGAATTTGAGCACTTAGATTTCTGCGGAAACACGCAGAGCCTTGGCGCGCAATGAGGTGAAAATTAAAAAAAACAAGTTGACCCATAGGCATTCGAAACAAACCGGCGAAATAAAAGACTATCTCATTACAAAGTAACAATCATATTTGTTTTCACTTTCTTTTTTTTTAAATTTTTTTGAATTTTACGTTTATTATATAAAAAGTTTCTGTTTCAAAAACTTTTCTTTCTGAAGTTCACAGAGAAAGGATTTTTTTTTACAATTTCATGTATTATTTTCTTTCTCGTAACTTCATCCTTGTTTTATTACATTTGATATTTTTGGACGTTACGTTCTCCAGTTTTTATCACTTGTTGCATTCATCAATTTAGTCGCAAAGATAATGATTAACTCTGTTGTTCTGTTAGATGAATCAGAAGACTTAAAATCTAAACATAATGATAAAATCTAAACTTATTTATAGATGGAACTTTGTCTGTGTTTCTCTGTCTGTGTGTGTGTGTGTGTCCGTTACCTGTAGACTCCAGAACGGCTGAACCGATTTTCTTGAAAATTTACACAGTTGTATTATAAGCATCTGCGAGTGTTCTTAGCTAGGTTTTGTGTCGAGGTACCACCGATAAATATCGAAAATTGATAATCGAAAAAATCGGCTTATAGAAGGAGTGGTCGGATTTTAATCAAATTTGATACACTCATAGACAAAGACATAAGAAACGATATTCAGAAGTTTCAAGGTTGCAGTTCTTACAATAGTGCAGAAAATCGATAATATGTATATAAAAGCTTTCATTACACCCGAGCAACGTTGGGCTATACTGCTAGTCAGCAATAATGAAGATAACAGTTTCAATAATAATAATAATAATAATACAGACAGGCAAATTTAAACAATTAGGCCGGACATTATTGTCAGAAACCAAAAAGTAAAAACTTGCCTACTAATTGATATGCCTTGTCTGCAAATTGTACCATTGCAACCAAGGAGTTGGAAAAACTATTAAAGTATAAAGACCTGGAAATTGAAACAGAAAAAAATGTGAAAATTGAAAACAAGAATAGTACCAGTGATAGTAGATGCTCTTGGAATGATAAAAAAATGAAACAAAACAACACATTAAAAAAATCCAGCTTAGAAGACACAACAAAAAAGTGTCTTGATAAGTGCAGCCTACACATTAAGAAGAACCTATGTGATGGTAAGGGAGATAGAAAACCAAATGAAATGTAGCCATAGCGACACAACACAATCTACCTTCGGGCTTTCTGCAAACATGGTAGCAAAAATGACCATAACAAAAATGAAATTATCATGTAAATGGCATCAACAGCGACAACAAAGAACCGTGAAAATTAACGGTTTAATTATTTGAATTTCCTGATGAATTATAATTTTTAATTTATATTTGAATAAACTCATGGTGAGTTCTCTGACAATAAGATATTCATAGAAATTCTTGTCAAGTGTTAGAGCTTAACAATAACAAAATATTGCAAAAACAACGATAAACATGAATGATGGTCGTAATTTTACGAAGTACAAATGAAAAGATTTGAAATTAACAACTTTTTCTATTCCACTAAAACAGACGTAAAACATTTCTATCTTCCCTCCTTTCTTTTTTTTATTTTCTCACTGAAATTAAATAGCGTCTCTGATGTTTGTTTTGTTATTCCACGCAATCAAAACCGACTAGTCCTTTATTAAAGAGCTATTGTCAGCACGTGACAGTCGCGCGAAGCTAGAAACGAAAACAATTATAACAGAATAATAATAATAATAATAATAATAATAATAATAATAATAATAATATAATATAATAATAATAATAACATAATATAATAATATCTAATAATAATAATAACATAATATAATAATATCTTGAACAGATGAAACAGCGCTGGCAAGACAAACCTCTGCATGGCCAATATCCAGTACGTGCCAATAAATCCAATGTTGACAAAGTTAATACTCATCGATGGTTACGTGCATCTGGATTAAAGTCTGAAACTGAAGGATTTATACTTGCAGCACAAGACCAAAGTCTTTTCAAAAAATTGAAGCAAACAGGCCAGACATTATTGTTAAAAACCAGAAGGAGAAAACTTGTCTATTAATTGATATGGCTTGTCCAGCGGATTGTAACATAGCAACCAAGGAATTTGAAAAACTGTCAAAATATAAAGACCTGGAAACTGAAATAGAAAAAATGTGGAAAGTGAAAACAAGAGTTGTGCCACAGTGATAGTAGGTGCACTTGGAATGATAAAAAATGCAAAAAAAGAAAAAAAAAAAAAGAAATGAAAAAAGAACACATTGAAAGAATCCCCGGAAACCGCAGCTTAAGAGATTAAAAAAATTGCCTTGTTAAGTACAGTACACACACTAAGAAGAACTTTGTCTATGTAACGCTAGGGATGATAGGGGAGATAGAAAAAAATGAAATATAGCCATAACAGCACACTATGACCTGTCTTAAGTCTTTCCGCAGTCTTGGTAGGTAGTGTGACCATAGCAGAAACCGAATTATGATGAAACAGACATAATGATAAAAATTATTAATAATGAACTGGTATGAATATATTTGCATAGCACTCACTTCTGCAGGTGTAATATATAAACCTGGAATATGGAATGAACTCTGACATTACTCACTCTGCAATTTATTTCTGTGATCCGACAGAAATATGATCGACACCAAAGGCAGAAAACACAAAGTAGTAAACGACAAAAGTGTTATTGATATCAAAGGCAATAGCCGGCGAAGATAACTGATAGATGTGACTGGCCATAGATGACACAATTAAGCAAAAGTCCGAGAAGACGTGGAAATTTCAGGTTATATAAATTCGGGCCTTTCTGGCCGAAATCAGAAGACCGAGAGAACGCAGAGAAGAAAAAAGAAGAAACCCCCCCCCCCCCCGGGTGAACGACTCTCTACAGCTCACTCATATGTTCAAGATTCTCTCTGGCTACATCCTTCTCCATACAACCGTCATCGACGAAGAATAAAAATATGTTTACTAGCAGTTTAGCCCGGTGTTGCTCGGGTGTAATGAAAGCTTTAAAACTAATCCATGGTCTTGGAGCTCAGACCTTTTGGACGAAAGACTAAAAAGCAATAGTTGTTTCCAGTTAAAGCGAAACTGTAGACTGAAAGAAAAATGAATGGATGTAAGTCAAATTTTGATTTCCTGGTATCGATATCAAATAAGTTTTTTTCGTCGTAAATTGAATTTTGAAAGCTAAATAAGTCCTCAGAGTAAATGGTATCATGGCTGAGACTAAGAAGTACAATTATACCTACTTAGAGCCGAGCCCGAAGAAAAAACTAAATTAAAAGGGCTGAAAAAATACAGAAATACAGGCAGATAAATAGACACACACACACACACAAACCTCTTGGCTTTTATATATATATATATATATATATATATATATAATCGATTTTCTGCACTATTGTAAGAACTGCAACCTTGAAACTTCTTAATATCACTTCTTCTGTCTTTGTCTATGTGTGTATCAAATTTGATTAAAATCGGACCACTCCATCTATAACACGATTTTTTCGATTATCGATTTTCGATATTTATTGGAGGTACCTCGACACAAAACCTAGCTAAGAACACTCGCAGATGCTTATAGTACAACTGTGTAAATTTTCAAGAAAATCGGTTCAGCCGTTTCGGAGTCTATAGGTAACGGACACACAGACACACACACACAGAGACGCACACACATACGCACACACAGACAAAGTTCCATTTATAAATAAGTTTAGATGAGACCGATTTAATACTACGTTTAAACATATAAATTCTAGGTAACATAGAGATAAGTTTATCACAATTGCCATTAAAATATTTATAGCAAAAACACAGGAAAGCTACTTTAGGGCGGTGGGAAACTGACTGAACCTGAGATGCCAGGTCAGATCCGTTATCGTTGTTGATTATTCTTTCGATTTTATCAAGAATCTCTGAATATACAGCAGCAACACCAGATATAGCAGCACTATTTAAAGCAAGAACGAACGACAGACCTATAAATATTTGAGATGTATTATGGCGAGAAAAATTGTCTATCACGACACAATGAACCAACTTTCTTAGCTGAAGGCTAAGCAGTTGTTTCGATACAATCTTTCCACTTCATGTCAGCTGAAAACATTCGTACGACAAGGCTCAGTGAGTCACTTCTCTGGAGGTTAGCATCAGCCATATAAATTGACTGACCTGAAGCTTAAATATGCAAGAATTCTCACTGAGGAAGAAAGGTTGACATATTGAGTCGACTCACCCTGAATCTCTTACCATTTCATTCATGAAAAATTATCAAGAATCTCTGAATATACAGCAGCAACACCAGATATAGCAGCACTATTTAAAGTAAGAACGAAGGGCAGACCTATAAATATTTGAGATTTATTATGGCGAGAAAAATTGTTTATCACGACACAGTGAACCAACTTTCTTAGCTGCAATTGATTCGATAAAATCTTTCCACTACATGTCAGTTGAAAACATTTGTAAGACAAGGCTCAATGAGTCACTTCTTTGGAGGTTAGCATCAGCCATATAAATCGACTGATCTGAAGCCCAAATATGCAAGAGTTCTCACTGAGGAAGAAAGGTTGAAATATTGAGTCGATTCATCCTGAATCTCTTAGCATTTCATTGATGAAAAGGAATTTTAGTTCAGACAGCATCTTCCCAAGTACTGTTACGTTGTACAGCTCCCGGGTGGATACTTCCCTGATAACTACAATTGTAATCGTTTCACATCTAGAGTCATCCATTATATAACTTACATATCCTCATAATATGCACCTCTTAATCTCTCATTGTACACCTTATTTAGTAATTCCCTACCTTGGGTGACTCCTTGGCCTTTATTCAGTAAACAATAATTTTCTATGATTAAATAGCTGTTAGAATTTTAGCTTGAAACATGATTTAATATCGAGAAAACAAACAAAAATTATAAACAGAAATAGAAAAGAAATTAATAAATTTCTATATTTTAAAATTATGGACGTTATTTTTTCCCACCATTTACAGTATTTTATTTTTGTTGGGTATTTTCCTTGACGCTATTTTGAATAAGTCGTTTCTTTTCAAAATTCGCCCGTTCCAAACAAATTCTTTTTTCGTCTTTTTTTAATTCTGCTTGCTTTGTTTTCCGCCACTTGACCATTTCGCAAGAGTTCATTTCTTCAGAATTACTTTCGGCATATTCATGCACGTTACGCTATCTGTAAATCAAGCAGTTTACAAAGACAATTGCTTCCTTTCCTTCACAATTCATCTTCCATTGGGAAATTTAATCAGACGATCTTTAAATAAATGTCTTCTGGAAGGAAACAAAAAGAATTTAATTCTCTTTCAATTTTTTTTCTCTGCATCAGTGGTGCGTTTTCTAAATTAGACTTTCAATTTGGGGCTTAATTAGCCTTTCAACTGATTCAGTCTTTTCGTTCCTTTCTCATCTTGAACAGATTAAAGTTAAGTTTTCATTGGCAAACATTAATATATTAATAACGATATCTTTCATTCACAAGTCTAGAGTTTAGAAAAACCCAAACGCTGAACAATGAAATCAAAATCACACTGGGGACAAAAACAGAATTGACAAAAAATGCAACAAAATAAACACTAAAACATTTCAAAATATAAAGATTGAACCAGTATAAACAGAACAGAGAGAAATACACTAGAAATAAGATCTTGAAAATCTCAGGTTGTTTAACACGAAATAAACAAATAAAGTAAAAAAGTAATAGACGTCTCAGTTAGGTCCCGTCCTTTAACTATGAAACCAATAAACTGCAAACGCAATGTCTACTCCATCAGCTTCTTTTCTCGCACTTCCCACCTGTGGAATTCCTTTCCATTAACTTGTTTTCCCGACAACTATAATTTCTAAGAATTTAAATGTAAAGTCAATAGTCATCTCCTATCTCACTAACCTGCATCCTGTCTCTCATGCTCCTTTCTCCGTGCACACCACTCTCATCAGTATTTTCATCCTTCTCTTATCCACTTCCTGACACCCCTATAACCTGTGACTCTTTCTCATAACTTTCCTTTTATGTAACCCCCTGCAAAACAGTGGCAGTAAAATGCCTTGCTTAGGGCGACATGATTATAAAAAACTTTCTGAACTATTATAATGTGGATATATAATGGGGGATCAATTTATCATTAAAATCAATTTATAAACTGATCCCTCACTTTATGGCCATAGTCATTCTTCTCTTACCAACTTCCTGACACCCCCTATAACCTGTCAGTCTTTCTCATAACTTTCCTTCTATGTAACCCCCTGTAAAACAGTGGCAGTAAAATGCCTTGCTTAGGGCGACATGATTATAAAAAAATTTCCGTAATATTATAATGCCGATATATAATGGGGGATCAATTTATCATTAAAATCAATCTATAAACTGATCCCTCACTTTATGGCCATAGTCATTCTTCTCTTACCAACTTCCTGAAACCCCCTATAACCTGTCACTCTTTCTCATAACTTTCCTTCTATGTAACCCCCTGCAAAACAGTGGCAGTAAAATGCCTTGCGTGAAGCGATGTGATTATGAAAAAAAAAGTAAGTCTAATGTATGTGCCAAAATTTCATACGTAATAAAAGACATGAAAACTTTCTATATTTGTTTATACGTTGGAAAGATGAATCGTTTTTAACGGTTGTGAAGTGAAGATGTAATGTAATGGGTATCGGTTCGAAACGGGCATTCGAAGTAATGCAGTTCGAATGCGCTTACGAGCAATTACCATTGGGAGGATAATTCGATGCGCTTACGAGCAATTACCATTGGGAGGGTAATTCGATGAGATTACGAGCAATTACCCTTGGGAGGGTAATTCGATGAGCTTACGAGCAATTACCCTTGGGAGGGTAATTCGATGCGCTTACGAGCAATTACCATTGGGAGGGTAATTCGATGCGCTTACGTGCAATTACCCTTGGGAGGGTAATTCGATGCGCTTACGAGCAATTACCATTGGGAGGGTAATTCGATGCGCTTACGTGCAATTACCCTTGGGAGGGTAATTCGATGCGCTTACGAGCAATTACCATTGGGAGGGTAATTCGATGCGCTTACGAGCAATTACCATTGGGAGGGTAATTCGATGCACTTACGTGCAATTACCCTTGGGAGGGTAATTCGATGAGCTTACGAGCAATTACCATTGGGAGGGTAATTCGATGCGCTTACGAGCAATTACCATTGGGAGGGTAATTCGATGCGCTTACGAGCAATTACCATTGGGAGGGTAATTCGATGCGCTTACGAGCAATTACCATTGGGAGGGTAATTCGATGCGCTTACGAGCAATTACCATTTGGAGGGTAATTCGATGCGCTTACGAGCAATTACCCTTGGGAGGGTAATTCGATGCGCTTACGAGCAATTACCCTTGGGAGGGTAATTCGATGAGATTACGAGCAATTACCCTTGGGAGGGTAATTCGATGAGCTTACGAGCAATTACCCTTGGGAGGGTAATTCGATGCGCTTACGAGCAATTACCCTTGGGAGGGTAATTCGATGCGCTTACGAGCAATTACCATTGGGAGGGTAATTCGATGCGCTTACGAGCAATTACCATTGGGAGGGTAATTCGATGCGCTTACGAGCAATTACCATTGGGAGGGTAATTCGATGCGCTTACGAGCAATTACCCTTGGGAGGGTAATTCGATGCGCTTACGAGCAATTACCATTGGGAGGGTAATTCGATGCGCTTACGAGCAATTACCCTTCGGAGGGTAATTCGATGCGCTTACGAGCAATTACCCTTGGGAGGGTAATTCGATGCGCTTACGAGCAATTACCATTGGGAGGGTAATTCGATGCGCTTACGAGCAATTACCATTGGGAGGGTAATTCGATGCGCTTACGAGCAATTACCATTGGGAGGGTAATTCGATGCGCTTACGAGCAATTACCATTGGGAGGGTAATTCGATGCACTTACGTGCAATTACCCTTGGGAGGGTAATTCGATGAGCTTACGAGCAATTACCATTGGGAGGGTAATTCGATGCGCTTACGAGCAATTACCATTGGGAGGGTAATTCGATGCGCTTACGAGCAATTACCATTGGGAGGGTAATTCGATGCGCTTACGAGCAATTACCCTTGGGAGGGTAATTCGATGCGCTTACGAGCAATTACCATTGGGAGGGTAATTCGATGCGTTTACGAGCAATTACCATTGGGAGGGTAATTCGATGCGCTTACGAGCAATTACCATTGGGAGGGTAATTCGATGCGCTTACGAGCAATTACCATTGGGAGGGTAATTCGATGCGCTTACGAGCAATTACCATTGGGAGGGTAATTCGATGCGCTTACGAGCAATTACCATTGGGAGGGTAATTCGATGCGCTTACGAGCAATTACCCTTGGGAGGGTAATTCGATGAGCTTACGAGCAATTACCCTTGGGAGGGTAATTCGATGCGCTTACGAGCAATTACCATTGGGAGGGTAATTCGATGCGCTTACGAGCAATTACCCTTGGGAGGGTAATTCGATGAGCTTACGAGCAATTACCATTGGGAGGGGTAATTCGATGCGCTTACGAGCAATTACCATTGGGAGGGTAATTCGATACGCTTACGTGCAATTACCCTTGGGAGGGTAATTCGATGAGCTTACGAGCAATTACCATTGGGAGGGTAATTCGATGCGCTTACGAACAATTACCATTGGGAGGGTAATTCGATGCGGTTACGAGCAATTACCATTGGGAGGGTAATTCGATGCGCTTACGAGCAATTACCCTTGGGAGGGTAATTCGATGCGCTTACGAGCAATTACCATTGGGAGGGTAATTCGATGCGCTTACGAGCAATTACCATTGGGAGGGTAATTCGATGCGCTTACGAGCAATTACCATTGGGAGGGTAATTCGATGCGCTTACGAGCAATTACCCTTGGGAGGGTAATTCGATGCGCTTACGAGCAATTACTCTTGGGAGGGTAATTCGATGCGCTCACGAGCAATTACCCTTGGGAGGGTAATTCGATGCGCTTACGAGCAATTACCATTGGGAGGGTAATTCGATGCGCTTACGAGCAATTACCATTGGGAGGGTAATTCGATGCGCTCACGAGCAATTACCCTTGGGAGGGTAATTCGATGCGCTTACGAGCAATTATTCTTGGGAGGGTAATTCGATGCACTTACGAGCAATTAACCTTGGGAGGGTAATTCGATGAGCTTACGAGCAATTACCCTTGGGAGGGTAATTCGATGCGCTTACGAGCAATTACCATTGGGAGGGTAATTCGATGCGCTTACGAGCAATTACCCTTGGGAGGGTGATTCGATGAGCTTACGAGCAATTACCATTGGGAGGGTAATTCGATGCGCTTACGAGCAATTACCATTGGGAGGGTAATTCGATGCGCTTACGAGCAATTACCCTTGGGAGGGTAATTCGATGAGCTTACGAGCAATTACCATTGGGAGGGTAATTCGATGAGTTTACGAGCAATTACCATTGGGAGGGTAATTCGATGAGCTTACGAGCAATTACCATTGGGAGGGTAATTCGATGCGCTTACGAGCAATTACCCTTGGGAGGGTAATTCGATGCGCTTACGAGCAATTACCATTGGGAGGGTATGAACCTCTTTCTTCTTCTTCTAGTTATGGATTAGATAGTAGGACTGGTTGGTTTAGGTTCTATAGCCTTGATTGACAACCAGTCTACCACAGAAAGAAATGGCAAACTGCTATGGAAAAATCTTATGACTTGTCAGACCATGTCTCGAAAAAGACATGATTGCCTAAGCGTGTATTACGTAAGGCACTTAACTTGACTGACTGACACACATTGATGCAAGAACATTTCACGCTCTCTTTTGCTGTTCAAAGTTTGTGAACCTTCTGTTTCTTTTCTCAAGAGAGACAATGTCCTCTCATTGTTACCTCCTTGTCTCATTCCTCTCACGTCTATTCCCGAATGGTCACCATCTTTTGCTATGTCTCTTCAGCATGTATCCAATAGTGGCTATTCATAACTTCCTATCGTTTGTAACTTTAGCAATGTTACTTTTTGCTATCTCTCCTAATCTCTGTTTTGCCAACTATATGTACAGTCTTAACTCAGTCAGTTAAGTGCCATACGTGATACACGATTGGGCGATCATGTCTCGGAAGAGACATGACTGACTGGGCAGTAGATTATCTCGCAGTAGGTTGCCATTGCTTTCTGCGGTAGACTGGTTGCCAGCTAAGGCTATAAAACCCAATCTGTCCTGGACAGATAAGAGATAGATTATGTTACATTATTATATTAAGTATTAGTGGGGGATCAGTTTATTACTTCTTAACAATAGAAAAATGATCCCCCACTTTATGCCCAGTACAAATTTTAATTATATTTCCAACTATTATATTCAGTCAGTCAGTTAAGTGCCATACATGATACACACTTGGGTGATCATCTCTTGAAAGAGGCATGACTGACTGGGCAGTAGATTATCCCGCAGTAGGTTGCCATTGCTTTCTGCGGTAGACTGGTTGCCAGCTAAGGCTAAAAAACCCAATCTGTCCTGTTATTTAACCAATAATTGGAGGAAAGAGGATGTTTGCGCGTAAGTTAATGCAAGCAATTCAACTGGAATTCGAACTCGGCTCTCCGATTTCTCGTTCCAAGCCGATAACCACTGCACCACAACGCACATCCACGTTAGTCTTAACTAACTGAATTGAATATCAAGATTAAATAGCAGCAGAAATTGGGTTCTATAGCATTGGTTGGCAAACACTCTACCGCAGAAAGAAATGGCAAGCTTCTGCGGGAATCTTTTCGACTGAGTCAATCATGTATCGAAAGAGACATGATCACCCAAGTGTGTATCACTTATCGAACTTAACTGACTGACTGAAGTCAAGTTAAGTATTAAAGTCAATATAATTCAGTCAGTTACGCGACATACATGATACACGCTTGGGCGATCATGTCCCGATAGAGACATGACTGACTGGGCAGAAGATTATCCCGCAGTAGGTTGCTATTAATTTTTGCGGTAGACTAGGTGCCGAACAAGGCTATAAAACCCAATCTGTCCTATTATTTAACCCATAACTGGAAGGAGAAGTGATAGATTATATTACATTATTATATTAAGTATAATTAGTGGGAGACCAGTTTATTAATTCATGACAATAGAAAACCGATCCCCCACTTTATGCTCAGTAGAAATTTTAATTATGTTTCCAACTATTATATTCAGTCAGTCAGTTAAGTGCCATACGTGATACACGCTCTGGACGATCATGTCTCGAAAGAGAAATGACTGACTAGGCAGATGATTATCCCGCAGTAGTTTGCCATTACTTTCTTCGGTAGACTGGTTGCCAGCCAAAGCTATAAAACCCAGTCTGTCCTGTTATTTAACCCATAACTGGAAAGAGAAGAGATAGATTATATAACATTATTATCTTAAGTATAATTAGTGGGGATCAGTTCATTACTTCATTACAATAGAAGACCGATCCCCCACTTTATGCCCAATAGAAGTTTTAATTATGTTTCCAAATGTTATATTCAGTCAGTCAGTTAAGTGCCATACGTGATACACGCTTTGGGTGATCTGATTGGGCAGAAGATTATCCCTCAGTAGGCTGCCATGGCTTTCTGAGGTAGACTGGTTGCCAGCCAAGGCTATAGAACCAAATCTGTCCTGTTATTTAATCCATAACTCAAGGGCATTTGAGCGTAATTGAATGCAAGAAATTCAACTGGAATTCGAACTCGGCTCCCCGATTTCTCTTTCCAAGTTGATATCCACTGCATCACATCGCAAATAATCATGGTTTGTGAAAGATGGAACTAATAGGTAGGCCAGATGTATGGTCTTGTTGTAGAGAAATGGTTATCAAAAGGATTCCCAAGAAAAGTATTACTGTCGTAACTTACAGAGAGCAACGTTGTCGTCAGCATATTGCAGTTCTGAGATTTGTTGTGCATGTGTTAGACGTTTAGATTGAAGCCTAAGTTTGAAAAGTCCTTCATCTATCAATATCGGATGGCAACTCTTGGATTGCCTGGAGAAAGTTCGTGAAGCATTGCCGTCAGATACAAGAAAAGGCGCCAAGATGGATCCTTGTTTTTTAATCCCCACGTGATTGGAAGTTCTTCTGAAAGTTTTGGTAGAATATACGTCAAGAAATATTGTCATACATTGCTTAAATTAAAGAGATAAAGTTCAAAACGATATAGAATTTTTCACAGAGCAGCTCTTGGAACATTAACAAATACTTTTTTTTTAGTCATCTCACCCCAAGCAAGTCATTCTACTGCCACTGTTGCGCAGGGGGTTAAATAAGGAAAAGTGATGAGAAAGAGGGGTTAGTTATAGGAATTGTCAGGAAGAGGGTAATAGACGGATGAGGATACCGAGGATGGGGGTGGTGTAGATTGAAAAAGAGCTTGTGAGAATGGATGCGAGTTAGTTTGATAGGAGATGTCTATTGAACTTACATTTAAATTCCTGGAGATTGTAGCTGTCGAGGAAGCAAGTATATGGAAGGGAATTTCACAGGTGGGAAGTGCGTGAAAAGAAGCTGTTAGAGTAGAAATTGCGGTTACATTTTATCGGTTTCACTGTAAAAGGGTGGGACGTAGTTGCTAAATTAAAGAAAACAAGGAAAAGGGTTATTTGCTGTTCCCTGGGATGCCATGCAAATGTTTGAGATGCTATGCAAATGCTGATTATAATAAATTTTGTTATATAAGCATATACTATTTATAGCTTTAAAATGATATGGAATGCCCATTGTATAATGTTCATATTATGTGATCTATATTCATGACTAAATTAAGTGCATTGACGCGGAAAGAAATTATGAAATTAATATTTTATTGTTACAAATTAAATGCTTTTCCCGTTGTTAGATAACTGACTTATTTCTTTATATGTTGCATGTTTCAATTATCATCTTGCAACAAATTCCACTGCAGTCTTACGTCCGTATCACGTTAAGCTACTGGTTATCGTATGTTTTTGATGGGTCACCGCTCGTCAATACCAGTAAGATTTGATGCGTCGGTTGTGTAATGGATAACGGCTCGGAATTGGAGAGGTGAGTTCTCATACCAGACGAATTCCTTATATTCACTTACGAACAAATACCTTTGGGAAATGTATGAATCCACCTCTTCTTCCAACAACAATGGGTGAATTATTCGGATTAATACATTTCCCAAGGGTATTTGGAATTATATTAGTGAAATCATTATTAGCTACAAAAACTTATTATCTAAAATATATTTTCTTTGAATAACCCGCAAGAGGTTCTTCTTCTTCTATGTGCCTTGTCCCTTAAGGACTTAGGCGATCATGGCTTTCCACTTTTTCCTATCCCTGGTGGCTCTGAAAACGAATTTCCTGTTAAACTATGCAATCTTCTTTCCGTCATCCACCTGATTACATCCTTCAAATATGTTATCCGTTGCTTTCCCCGGTCTCTTAAATGACCAGGTAATAACTAACACCTTGTTTCAAGAACACCCACGATGTCTATGGACACGGAGAAGCCCAGGAGGTGACACAAAAAACCGCAAGAGATTAATATCCTGTAAATTACACTGCAACCATTATACACTGACATTTTAATATCACACAAAATTAAAAGTATATCAAATTGATTAAACTTGGTAATAGAGCATTGCGTACTGGGTGTTGTCTGCCATAGTGGAAATTAGTAAACAGAAGGAAAGTGAGAAATACCCATCATCATAAAGTAGTTGTTTATCTTTCTTTTCGACAAACCGGAAACCAGATTTAAGATATTTGAAGTTTATCTATAAAGATATTGGAATGATAATGTAAATGTTTCCGCAAATATTCAAGAATAAAAATTATTGTTGTGGATTCCGGGTGAGGAACCACACAAAATAATGAACAACAAAACAGATATTTGAGATAAAAAAAATAGGTCATATTAAACATAAAAATACAAACTAAAACGTAGGTTAGTAATCTAGAAATACGATTAGTAAGGAATATATATATATATATATATATATATATATATATACAAGTTTTTGAAGTGAAGTCGTGCTAAATTAGTATATCCGTGCAATAATATTCTGGCTGAGTGGAACTTAGAGCTACTATGACTACTGACGCGATATTTTCTATGTAACTTCGGTATCGTTCGGTAGCTTATGGTCCTCTTACGGTACTAGTACTGTTCTGTAACGGATCTCGTTATGCCAGGAGTATATGCATACTCAAGTCGAGTCCATTATCATAGAATAAGTGGAGAACCCACAACAAGTATAAATAGCATTGTTAGTGGAATTGCTAATAATCATTGTTAGTGGAATTTTTTAAAAGTGATGTCAGACATTTCTAAAGTATTTCTCACCTATATTTAGACATTTCTGCATAGTTGTAAAATTTAATGTTTATTAACTTCTACAGACAATAGTGTTTTTTTTTATAAAATGCAAAACAAAAGATGCCCAATAATTATAAAATTACTTCAAAAGTAAAAGAGTTTTGTTTAACTGCATACCAACCTCTTTGGGTTATTTAATACCAATATTCACTTGGAAATATATATATATATATATATATATATATATATATATATATATTTGCTCAGTAACATTTCATGTTAAGATTTTTTTATCAGTGAAATAGAAATATCTCTCGAAGAAAAAGATTGGTCATTAAGCGAGCAATATGTCAACAACTAAGCCTATTTCAAGACCAAATTGAAGCAATACGTCACTTATTAGAAAAAAGTTATCTGAGTGCCTCTCATGAAAAGCTTGTACAAATAAGACTGAAAGTCTAAGACAGGTCGCTGCAAAGCAACTGATTATTTAAACGTGAAATTTTTTTCGATAACTAATTTTGTCTAAATGCAAATATACTATATGTAGTGATTATTAAAACAACTTAAAGGAAGTGATTATTCATATCTTTACTAACTCAAGTTGACTTAAATTCCTTTCCACTGCAGATGAAACAGAAAATATATAAATAAATACAAATGGATAATTATTATATGATTTGCTTATTTATTCTCGGTTTTACTGTTACTATAAACGATACAATAGTGGAATAGAATATAATTAATCACTTGCCACCTTTACAATGTAAAAAAAAGCAAACTAACTATAATTTAGCTCATCTAGTTTTAAAATCTTTTCTTTTGTCCAGATCATAGTTTGCTCTCAATAAGGACCATCTCTACCCACTGGTTTTTATTTAGCTCCAATACAGCTATGACTGATTAAAAGTAAGATTTCGGTATTTGGCTTAATGACTATGGAATTTTTCAAACAGATTTTGAAAAATATTCATTAGCATATAATTCGTTATCTTGTCCCGATAGAAATGATGCTTATCAGATCATCTCATGCTTTTTAGCAATAGATGATCTGATAAGAATTTACAGATCACAATGAGAGCTTTTTAAAAAATCATTTCACCTTAAGCAATACTATAAAAGTCACCTAAAAGCAGCTGGTTACTATAATCAAACGAAACACAGGAGACAGTAAAATAACAGAATTAAAGAAGACAGATACTGACGATTGACGTTGTATTTAAATTTTTGAAAAATTTAGTTTACAGAACAGCAATAAGGAAACCGAGAAAACTTTACTGAGGAGAAAGAACAATAAAAAGAACAGGATTCAAGGAGGCAGAAGGTGACGATTAACATAGCATTTGAATTTTTGAAGATTGTAGTTTACAGGAAAGCAAGAAAGAGAAAACTTTTCTGAGGAGAAAGAACAATAAACAGAACAGGATTTAAAGAGACAGAAGATGACCATTGACATTGCATTTAAATTTTTGAAGATCGTAGTTGACAGGAAATCAAGAAAGAAACCGAGAAAACGTAACTGACGAGAAAGGACAATAAAAAGAACAGAATTCAAGGAGACAATAGATGACAATTGACGTTGCATTTAAATTTATGTAGATCGTATTTGACAGGAAAGCAAGAAGAGAAAATGAGAAAACCTTACTGAGGAGAAAGGACAATAAAAAGAACAGGATTCAAGGAGACAGAAGACGACGATTGACGTTGCATTCAAATTTTGGAAGATCGTACTTGACAGGAAAGCAAGAAGGAAACTGAGATAACGTTACTGAGAAGAAAGGACAAATAAAAATTGTATTTTTTTAAGAATCTATAGAAGATATATAGCTAGAGCACCAGACCATATATGACATTTGGAGCACAGATGAATGGTAGATTTATAAATTTATAAAACTTCCCACATAGATTCTGAGAGGTTTTCTAGCACAACACACAGGATCGATTTTACTAGCAATAACTCAGTATTTTTCACTATAATCGTTCCATTTCATATCAATTGACCTCTTAATTGCTGTTATTCCTAGATCTACCCTGACCAAGAGTGGTAGCACCTGTTCCAGGTATGAGCAAATAGAAAACGCCTAAACATCGGTTAAATCATGAAAATATAAAAATACATTAGAAAATTATCAGCGATATATTTTCATAGCAAAAAAAAACACAGAAAAAATACCCACAAAATATGTTTTGAAAAAAATTACCAAAACTCACGAGAAAATAAAATTTTGGCATTAAATAACCCATTAAATGACCCATTAAGTTGATATACTGTTAACCAAACCAAATCAAATAATAATGAAAAACATGAGATTATAGGATACAAACCCTATATCATCCATCAACTCACTAAACATACAAAGTAAAATTGTAAACCCGCAAAAGTGGATTCAAATGACTAAAAGCATCTTGGAAAAACCCAGTCCAAATCAAATTTCACAAGTCAGTGTGAAAAGGAAAATTCTGGATCCTGATTGGATAGCAAATCGAAAATTTATATATGACGTTTTTTCACACATAGATGTGAAGAAGCCTTCTGGGGCCTGCAACATCCGAAGCGTCACTATTTAAACCAAGTCGGTGACCGTTCAAAATCAGTCTAGCATGAGAGCGTTTAGCTGACAGACCTCGTGGCAATGTAATAAAAGAAATTTCAAATTCAGTCAGAATGGAAGCTGTATCTGATAGCATCTCACAATGTAAGGAAGAAACTTCAAGCTGACGAGGTCACGTTTCGCTTTTACTGCCAATTTTCTTTTCTTCTTTTTTACTCCACGTCGTCAAAGAAAACAACAACAACAACAGGACACTCTATGTACATTCTCCTTCTCCTTATTTGTTTCACCTTCTTTCTCACGCACATTCTCGTTTTCAGAAAGATACAAACATTACTACTCTGTTGAATTACAAACAGCGAAACACAGACACTTTTTTTGTTCAAAGTCACATTCGCTTAAATCTAAAAGACATTTTTTTACTCCAAACAAATTATACAAGAAAAAAAAAATACGTGTGGGACTTAACTGACTGATTACACCACATTAGACATTGTTTCATGATTTGGGGTCAAATTCACTCCTGGAAAACACCATTTGTAAATTTCTTCAGGCAAAATTATATTGTTTGTTCACTTAGCTATTTAAAAATTTGGTATTTATAATCTTGGTAGTTTAAGTTTTCACATGTCTTGAAAGGTAGAATATAAATCTTATAAAGCTTCAGACACATGACGGCTTTTCTTGAACTCCTATCAGAATGAAAGATGAATATCATATTATGATTCTGTTTGTTTCTTAGGTACTAACTTAGCGCGCACGTCCCGCCCTGTTAACACGTCATAAGTAATAGACTTCTCTTCTTTTTTTGTCTCAAGCCTTTCACCCCACGCAACGCAACAATGTTATTAACACGCAGAGGGTCAATTAGCGTGAAAGAATATAGGAAAAAAATTAAGTATCGAGAAAAATAAATGAATATAATTGAAGAGGACATAATATAACATTGCATTAAAAATCTGGAAGATCAAATTTGGCTGAAAAGCAAGAAGCCAGATCATGTTTCTATAAGCGAGAATTGCAAGAAAAGACAAAGTTATCAAATAACTTATGGTTACGTCGAACTATTTCGACTGTAAAATGATGAAATCTTGCTGCCAATCTATTCCGTGAGTCAGTTAAGGGCTACACGTGATACACAATTAGGCGATCATGTCTCGAAAGATTCCCTGTTATAGGTTGCCATTTTTTTTGCGGTAGACTGGTTGACAATCAAAAATTAAAAAAAAACACTTTTGAGGGAGTAGAGATAGTTTATTACCTACTTAAGTATATTTACTAGTAAGTGAATTCAACGAATTCAACTGAAATTCAAACTCGGCCATCCAATTTATGGTTCCGAGCCGATATTCACTGCACCACAACGCCAAACAGTTCAGACAATCAGTCAGTCAGTTAAGTGCCATACGTGATACACGCTTGGGTGATCATGTCTCTTTGGAAACATAACTGACTATTCAGAAGATTACCCCGCAGTAGGTTGCCATTACTTTCTGCGGTAGACTGGTTGCCAGCCAAGGCTATATAACTCAATTTGTCCTGCTATTTAACCCATAACTGGGGGGAAGAGACGGATTAATACCTTTCCCAAGGGTATTTGAGCGTAATTGAATGCAAAGAATTTGAACACGTCTCCCCGATTTCTCGTTCCGCGCCGATATATACTGCACTTCAAATTCATAGAGCCTTCAAATTATTTAACATGAAAGTATTTATAAAAAAAAGCATATTCCATTTTGATCGAGACTAAAGACGAGAGAGGCTATACGGTTTTAGTGAGAAAAAAAAAAGACAGACAGACGAACAGAGCGAGAAAATTTGAAGAAGCGAAAACAATCATGCGTTTAACGTTTGATTGTTAATTTTTAATCTTTTCATTTGTATCATGTGTAAATAATAACCTGCATTCATAAATAATAACCTGCATTCATAAATAATAACCTGCATTCATAATTAATAACCTGCATCCATAAATGATTATTATAATAATATTTAACAATACAATATGAAAATGTCCACGATAATTTTATAATCGTAGAATTTGCAAGGATCTTAATCTATCCTCTTTAAAAATTACGATTCGTCGGAAAATAAAAATATCAAAACCGGGAAATTTCTATCAAGGATTATCTAAAAAATAAAAAATAAATACTGCAATAAAATCAATGGAAAGTGATGTTAAAAATCCCCTCTAATAAAAACATTTATATACATATATATCATGGAAAGAGAGACAATAGCAAGGCAGCGCCGGCTCAGATCATTCTCTTTACTACCAATTATTAAACTTTACTACCAGTTATAAAAGCTCTTGCAGGGTTTTTGTTCTTTAACAGTGCTTTATTATATTTTTTGCAATAATTATGCCGTCGGGTAGTGAAGAATATATATATATATATATACACACTAACAAAGTAGCAAGATCGCCAAGACCTACCGCGGCCCTGACGAGCCGTTGTGCGAAACCGCGGTAGGTCTTGGCGATCTTGCTACTTTGTTAGTGTGTTTGCTCTGCGTTACTGCCTTCTAGTTAAATACTTTTCGGTTGTGTGTATCGAGCACTTTTCTTTTCTGGTTGTTTGTTCCGTTAGAGGGTTTTTTTTCTTTTTACTGGGAGGAGCCGTATGTATTGTCGGTCCCGCACAGTTTTCCTTTTTTTTCCCCCTCATTGCCCAAGACCTTATAGCCGAGGACAATAACGGATTTAGATTCTGCTGGTCGTTTATGGTCTTCAAAAGTCCCTTGTATAGGATTTTGAGATTAGAATATACGCAGAGTCGGTTTAATAGTAATCATTATTATTATTATTAATATTATTATTATTATTATTATTATATATATATATATATGAAATGATTTGTTATATATTTATTTCTATCGACCTGATTATTTACGATAAATTTTTATTACAAAAATGTGTCATTCGGCAGGATTTGAACCTGCGACCCCTATCCACATAAGGATTCTTATAAAAATTAAATAATTGTCCGATTTTAATGAAATTTTCAAGACTTATTCACAAGTAAATTAAATTATTTTTGAAATTCTTTTTAGAAAGTCTTAGTAAATTTACTTAATTTCAGGAAATTTCTCACATAACCTTTTTGTCCTCTAACAAATTTACTAAGACTTTCTAAAAAGAATTTCAAAAATAATTTAATTTACTTGTGAATAAGTCTTGAAAATTTCATTAAAATCGGACAATTATTTAATTTTTACAAGAATTTCCAAATTAATGTGTTTTCTACGAAAAAAACGCGCAAAAAATCTGTTAATAGTTAGAGTAGGCGATGACGTAAGCAAAACAAGATTTTAACCAAAATTTCAAACGTGGTAAAAAGAATTAACAAAATTTCAAAAGTAACTAAAAAAATACTATGGTCTTTCATCTTAATAACATGAACATTTTGACATTAAAATTTTATTTTCGTTAAGTTTATGGCATTTTTCGTTACGCTGTACTGTTTTTCCCGAGAATTACTGGAGGAACGTATTTATAACAAAGTTTCGTTAATCTTCGTTAATTTCCGTAAAATATATATATATATATATATATATATATATATATATATATATATATATATCCTTTTTATTATAATAAATACTGTGGTGTACCTATATATATATATATATATATATATATATATATATATATATATATATTTCCGCCCTATCAGGCTCAGCCGAAGTGATTTCTTTTTAATGTCCTAATGTAAGATAGTCAGTAGTTAGTACATATATTGCCGTCATTTTAGACGGCATATCAATATAAATATCTTGCCGTCATTTTAGACGGCATGGGCCCACTCGTTGTTGAGAAAACAGGAAATAATATATAATCTCAAATCGACTATCAAAATAATATTCTTATCGAAAAAGAATGTTGAAAATGTCAAGCTGAATGTGAAAATCTCATTTTCATGTTAAACAACTGAATAATCCTAAACAAAGTCTATTTTTTCTTTTGTTGCTAAAATTCTTGAAAGTTTAATTTTGGCAAACGCGAGAAGAGAGAAACATTTTATCAAGTAAAAACATTTTTCTTGCAATTATCACAATTAATTATTGAACTGAGTTTAATCAAAAGCACGTGAATTCCCTCAGGGTGACACTAACTAGATTTTAGTCTAATCTTATTTGGACTAAGCCTTTTAGAACTCCGATAATTAATTTCCTCTGTTAGTCATAAAGAAAGGCACATCTGAAATTTAAACTTTTTCTATAGAATTGAAAATTAAACGAGCAAATTTACAAATACGAAAGCATATATATATATATATATATATATATATAATGAGAGAGAAAAATAGATACATATATACAGGGTGCGAAGGATAAATTGTCTAAATTACACAAAAATGAAAATAACACTGACATCTCATTTTAACAGATATATTTACAAAAAATACACAAAAATAGCTTGCAATATTAAAGAGCAATTTTATTCATCCTTCTCTTACCCACTTCCTGACACCCACTATAACCTGTCACTTTTTCTGATAACTTTCCTCCTATGTAACCCCCTGCAAAACTGTGGCAGTAAAATGCCTTGCTTGGGGCAATATGACTATTGTATTGTTAGATATAACAGACAATAAATGTCTATTACTTTTAATTATAAGCTGTTCTAAACATGGTAATCAAACAGAACTTCAAACCAAAATACGATGGTTAGAATGTCTCATGATTAAACATAATAGACATTCATTGTCTGTTATATTTAACAATATATGTTTACATGCATATATATCGGTATATATAAATTACAAAATTTATTGAATTAAGAATTGGTTCTGTCTTCTATTTTTAATAATGGATATAAAGGCCAATTACATTTCTTTACCTCTCCCTCTCTGTTTATATATATATATATATATATATATATATATATATATATATATATATTAGTGTATGATGGATGAATTATCATCTATATCATGCTAAAATTAACATAACACTGACCTCTCATTTTGACATATATATTTGCCAAAATTACACAAACATTTCTTGACATACTAAAGATTAAATTATTCTATAAAGTCGCCATTGGCTTCAACCAGGGCCTCCAGATGACTTCGGAATCTCCTGCATCTCTTCTAGGCAGTCTCCTTGTTTAAGTTGGTGAATTTTGGCATAATCTTTGCTTTCAATTCGTATTTGGTATTACGAGAAGTTTTGTCGGTTTCTCGCTCAACTGCACCCACACCTAATAATCAAGAGGGTTTGTAGTCTGGGGAGTTAGGTGGCCAGATGTAAGGGCCGATTTGGGTGCAGAAATTACCTGATAGCCATGGTTGGGTCGTCCTGTTTGTGCGACATGATGCAGAATCCTGTCGCTAGGCACAGAATTTGAGTGAGTTTTGTTTAACGGCATATCAACATCTCTGAGGGTTATTAATGCCAAAAAGGTAGGGCTTTAAGATATTTTTTAAATGTTTGGTTAGAGTGACAAGGTTGATTTAGTCAGATTTTGATGAAAATATTTTAATTTTTTTTTATTTTTGAAAATTGAAGATGTCTTCTAGTTTTTTATTTTATTTTATTATTGTTTCGACTTTCCTATCGCCTTCGTCTTTCACTTTTCTTTCTCATATTTCTTCTCTCTCCGTTCCTCTTTTTTTCCCTTAGATTTTTTTTCCTCTCTTATTATTTTTTTCTATTTTTCGGTTTAAAATTTTTGACATGTACTTTCTGTGGCAAAACATTGAAACACTACTGTCTATGAAACTTACATACACGATCTTTAAAAAGTCATAACTTTCCAAAGCCCACTTAATTCCTCTCATTGGATAACTTATTTATTTTTATGGTTTTCTTTTCATTTTTCTTTTTTCTTTTTCTTTTATTTTTTAAATTGCCTTATATATTACCAAGCAAATTAACTACATTTTACTGCCTGTAGTTCTAGTGAAGGATGCTGCGGATATCATGGACCGAGCATGTGAGTAATGATGAGGTGTTGGAAAGAATGGCAACGAAAACAAAATTAATAGTGAGCATCAAGGAAAAGACAACTGAAGTTCCTGGGACATGCAACGAGGAAGGAGGGCTTGGAGAACCTGATACTGACAGGCCAGATAGAAGAAAAAAGAGAAAAAGGAAGGCAGCGGATAACATATTTGAAAGGCCTGATCAGGTCGGTGATGGAACAGACGTTGCGAGGTGTAACAGGAGAAAACATACTAAGAGATATCAGAGATAAGGAGACGTGGAAAGCCATGATCGCCTACGTCCTGAAAGGACAGGGAACATAGAAGAAGAAGACATTTCCCAACCCATTCAATCACAGATTTTTGGAGGTCCTTTTTGACAGACTTTTTACAGAGACTGGTGTACTGCTGTCTAATTCATTTGAATTTTATGTTTTAATTGCTAACTAACAATCTACCGCATGTGTTTTACTGCTTGATTTAGTGCCGAATTGTTTTATAGCTCGATGAAACCAATAACTCTCTAAGTATGGAGGATAGATTAGTGAGATAAAAACTTCCAATTTAAACTTATGACAGGGTGTAATTGATTTTTTTTTTCGCAGATTAGGTCATTTGCAACGGTGCGCAGTAATTTGAATTCATTTTCGGAGTGTATGATAAAATTTGTTTGACCATGGAAAATATTGAGTCATTTGTGATTGGATCAGATTTTTATCACGCCCAGACTATTGTCTCCACTGTCAAGTAATTTTAGTAGGGCCATTGTCTTCCATAAACGTTACTACTAGGAAGCGTACGAAAATTGTATGCACGAGCAGAATGGCAAGCCTTACAATGTGATCGTGGATATTGTTGCTGTCAGCCTTTCAACTGTCAATCGTGTCATCAAGGCGAAGAAACAAACTGGAGCTATCAGTTAAAAACGTAAAAGAAAATGCGTTCGGAAGAGAAAAACAACACAAGGGATGACGTATACGTAATCAGAGAAAATGAGAAAGATCCTAGGAATACATTATTCTTTTTCCGGTTATTTTGCACAATGGAGGATAAAGCTACATTTGAATTCTTTCTTTCTTTCTTTCTTTATTTCTTTCTTTCTCAGTTTGTTCATATCTATCTATCTATCTATCTATCTATCTATCTATCTATCTATTTCTGAATTGTTTATATCTGTCCATCTGTTTATTTTAAGTGAGCAAAAAAAATGGTGTTAATATTTAAGTTAAGAGAGGTAGTAAAAGTATAATTTATAGAAAATGTGAAAATGCGATCTGAAGAAAAAAACAACGCCGAAAGACAACGTATACGTGATCAGGTAAAATCTGAAAGATCCTAAGAAAACATTCGTTTTCTTTCAATTATCTTGCAACATATATATATATATATAACTGCTTTTTATGAAGCAAATTTATATATTTATTAAAAATCGCCTGAAAATACCACTCATGGTAAAAACCTGGGTAACGGAATAGCCTCCAGTCTAAACGAGGTTTTTATCAAGCCTATATAACACAATTTTCGATCCATCGTAAACAAACATATCTGCTCCGAAGGTTATTCGTGGTCGAGAGGTCTAACACTTTACCAGATCAAATTGTAGCTTCCCCTATATAGATAGGGGTCGCAGATACGGAATCCTGCCGAATGGCACACATTTTCGTAATAAAAATTTATCGTAAATAATCAGGCCGGTAGATATAAATATATAATACTGTTTGATTAAAAACAGAATATCTACTTAAATACGAGTATCGATAAAAAATAATGTTCAAACAATTCATTTCAAATTGTCGGTTGCTTATAACCAAGTTTCTGTAAAATTCGTTGATTTCCTTAACATATATATATATATATATATATATATATATATATATATATATATATATTGTAAGAAAGTGACAGAACACGTAGATTTAAACCCACTGTTCAAGCATTTACTTTTATAAAGAGTGCTCTATACAGAGTAGAGCTTTATATTGTAATGGTTGTTACAATGGTTTATAAAAACATAGTATCACTACACAAAAGTTTTCGTGTTTCGGAGCCGAACTGCTCCTCTTCGGGTGATATGTATAACTGAAAATAAATGATGGAAAAGATTTATTTTTGGGAAGCATGAAAAGTTTTGTGTAGTGATACTATGGTTTTATAAACCATTGTAACCTATAACCATATAACCTATAACCTATAACCTATAACCATATAACCTATTATACTATATATATATATATATATATATATATATATATATATATATATATATGTATATATATATATATATAATAACTGCTTCTAACGAAGAAAATTTATAAATCAGCTGCTGATAAAAATCGTGATTTTTATTTTGTGTGTGTGTTTTTTGTTTTTTTTTTTGCACAAATTTCCAATGCGGAGACATCGTCACTTTTTACATTCGACTTAAAACGTATATAGCTCGTTTTAATACAAATGATTTGCGTTATATGTGACGAGCATATATGTATCGAAAATAAACAAAAGAAAAACAAAAAATGCAAAAAATAAAAATAGTGATTTCAAGATATAGATTTTGTTTCCTGTAAGAAAACGCATTAGAATTTTTCATAGCCCGAGAAAAGAGATTAAAAAAGAATTAATTTGATATTTACTTCAAGACAGTGTTGCTGTCTGGAATTTATCACGAATAAAATTAAATATACAAGCATGCGCGTGCACTCAAGCATAAGCATACACACACACCTCTGCGGATATGGCTTCATACGGGCGACTGCGGCTTTGATTAGAACTAGTCAAATTTGTGACGATTTCAAGACAAACCCCAAACTTTCATTTGGAATATCGGTACGAAACAAATATGTTACTTATAATGACCTATTTGGTTTCATATATATCGATTTATACATTAATACACATATAAATCTGTAATATGATCGATACCGACTTGGCAAACCGGCTGCAGTCACTCTCTCACCGGCGTGACGTGGCTTCCCTGTGCCTCTTCTATGAATACTTTCACGGATACTGCTCCGATGAACTTAGATCACTGGTTCCCCCTAGGTACGAATTTGCACGAGATACTAGATTAGCAACTAGGTCCCACCCTTTTACAGTGAAACCGATAAAATGTAACCGCAAACTCTACTCCAACAGCTTCCTTTCTCGCACTTCCAGCCTGTAGAATTCCCTTCCACATGCTTGCTTCCCCGACAGCTACAATCTCCAGGAGTTTAAATATAAGGTCAATAGACACCTCCTAACACACTAACTCGCTTCCATTCTCTCAAACACTCTTCCCACCTACCCAACCCTCATCCTCGGTATCCCTACCCGTCTATCACCCTCCTTCTGACACTTCCTATATTTAACCACTCTTTCTCATCACCTTCCCCTATTTCGCAATAGTGGCAGTGGAATGCCTTGCTTGGCCTGAAATGATTAAAAAAATATTCATGTATGTAATAGGATCAAAAAAATATTAGCCAGACTTTAACATATCTTTAGGCTTCTTATACTGCATTTTACTTATGCTAGCTTAGAGTTGGTACAATTGAGGTCATGTGATCAATGTTTGAGCATGATCGAGCCAGGTTTCTTGCTGCGATTACAGTGTAAACATGGCCGTTCAACTAGTACAGTGCACGAAATTGGTACCAAAGTGCAGTGATCCAAATATATATACGTCTGGAAATATTGTGACATACTGTGTAGCAATTCTCTGTATTTAGCTCTTCCAAAATGTGTGATTGATTTTGTACAATCATTTACATCTACACTACCGGCCACAATTATTAGGCCAACACAGTTTTTTAAAAGAAATGATGTATTTCATACTATTTTTAGTATTTATTGTCAAGTGGATAATTCTAAATGAAAATAGAATGGTTCTTTTGTTATTATTACGTAGCAAAATTTAGCAAAATTTGGCGACAATTTACCCATCGCATTCTGTAGATTTCCTATATATATATATATATATAGTCATCCACAGACTATTTTTAGTATTTATTGCCAAGTGGATAATTCTAAATGAAAATAGAATGGTTCTTTTGTTCAAGAATCTTATTAATCAATGTACGTTAGTTTGCACAATTTGTTTAGACAATTATTATTGTCTATTATTGCTTTGCAAAGTTTTACAAGGCAAATAGTGACAATTTACCCATCGCACCCTGTAGATTATATATATATATATATATATATATATATATACACTAGCGGCCAAAATTATTAGGCCATCCCAGTTTTTAAAAAAACATTGATGTATTTCATACTATTTTTAGTATTTATTATCAAGTGGATAATTCTAAATGAAAATAGAATGGCTCTTTTGGTATTATGACTTTGCAAAATTTTACAAGGCAAGGAAGCAAAGATAAACTCATCCGAATCACCCTAAATTTTCTTCATTCTTTTATTGATGAAACTGCAATTTCGGTAATTATTAAATATTTATAAATTCATTTGATGCACATCTTACTGTGCAGTATTAATAAAACAACTATTCTATTTTCATTACAATTAATTCACTCAGCGTTAAACACTAAAAAATAGTACGAAATACATAATGTTTTTAAAACAATGGGGTGGTCTTATAATTATGGCCGGTAGTGTATAATCAACTGATATGTGCAAGTAGTATGGCTGTTGGTCCTAAGAACTGGGCTGCTTGACCCTTATACGCAGAAAAAGACGACAGAGTCCAGTTTAGTATTCTTCTTCTTCATGTGTCGTGTTTTTACAGGACGTAAGCGATCATGGACTTTCACTTGGCTCTTTTCTATCTCTTGTCATTCTCAATAATTTTTCACTCGTTATTTCCTCTAACTCCATTTTCTCAGACCAAACACGTACGTTTTACACTGCTTTCCCCTGTCTCTCCTTTAATTTATCCGACCTGTGAGTATCAAGTTCTCCAGGCCTTCCTTTCTCATTATGCATCCCAGGAACCTCATTTGTCTCTTCCTGATATTTATTATCAGTTTTATTCTAGTTTGCATCCTTTCCAACACTTCATCGATGCACACATGCTTCGTCCATGTTATCCCTATCATCCTTCAGCAAAACCACATTTTTGCTGCCTCAAGCCTTAGAAATGTAGTTTTACAGATGGATGCTGATGATATACTCGTTGTGATGTGCGTTGTGGTACAGTGAATATCGGCTCGGAACGAGAAACCGGGGAGCCGAGTTCGAATTCCAGTTGAATCCATTGTATTCACTTACGCGCAAATACCCTTGGGAAAGGTATTAATCCGTCTCTTCCTTCCAGTTATGGGTTAAATAGCAGGACAGTTTGGGTTCTATAGACTTGGTCGGCAACCAGTCTACCACAGAAAGCAATGGCAACCTACTGCGGGATAATCTTCTGCCCGGTCAGTCATGTCTCTTTCGAGAGATGATCGCCCAAGCATGGCACTTAACAGACTGACTGATATATGAAATACATATTTTTAAATTATTCGAATTTCATTCAACACCAACAAAAGTTTTTCATATGAGTTATTTTATTTATTTTTGTATTTCAGAGTATGTTTTTTTTATTTTCGGTACATATTTAAATATAAACTATCTACTGTTTATATTTCTGAGATAAGGTATTGTAACTATTTACATTATTTAGATCGTCTAGACTATTGTTATTTTTACGGTTTTACGTTCCGACGGTTTTAAGTTCCGCCCTTATTCAGGTGATAACATTGGAATTTAGAACCGTATACATTTTTTGATCCACGGAAATAGATTGTTCTAGTTCTACGTGCCATTCCTTTTTGAATATCTCAGTTTCGCTTAATTTTCTTTTGTAATCTCCAAGTTTTTATTCCTTGTGCTCTGGGGAGGTATTGAATTCATAACTTTTTCTGTCAAGTTACGTTTTGGATTACTCAAACAACGCTTTGTGCATTATTCATAAATAAAGTGTTCGGTTCGAAATTAAAATGTATATCACTAGAAAAGGTTTGGAGTGTATAATCCAGCCGATGTAAATAATGAAAATTATCTCAGTCAGTTAAGTGCCATTCGTGATACACGCTTGGGCGATCATGTCTCGAAAGAGACATGAGAAACTTGGAAAAAGATTTTCTGGAAGTAGGTTGCCATTTTTTTTCTGTGGTAGACTGGTTGTCAACCAAGACTATAGAACCGAATCTCTCCTTCTATTCAACCTATAGCTAGAGAGAGAAAAGATGGATTAATACTTTTTCTAAGAACATTTGTTCATAAGTGAATGAAACGAATTCGACTGGAATTCGAACTCTGCTCCCTGATTCGAATTTCGAACCGATATCTATTACAGCACAACGCACATCCTTATCTACTATCTGTAAGAAAAAAAAGTGCCTGATAAAATGAATTGAAGGGCGAGGACGTTAAAAAGGGAGATTTGAAAATGCTGAAACAACACCAAAACTTATTTCTTTGATAACAGCTTATCAAGGCTGATATTATTTATATACTGGACAATATAATTTAAGATATACACCAGAAACCTAAAAAATGATACTGCTAGATTCAATCTGAATGGAAATGATCTCTAAAAATGTCCCATCCCAACGTCGTCGTCGTCCTGCGGCCTCGGTCGAGATAGAACTCACTACACTCCTCCAATATTCCCTATGCATTTGGAAACCTGGCGCAGTTTATAGCGAAATTCATAATCTTGTCAAATAGCTTGATGCTTCGCCAGGGCTACCAAGGGTGTTTTTTATTGTGACACCAAAACTGGCTTACGGCATATCACGTTGAATACACCAGTTCTCGTTCGATCACCGAAGTTAAGCAACGTGAGCCTGGTCAGTACTTAGATGGGTGACCGCTTGGGGAAGTCCAGGCGCTGTAAGCGTTCAGTGACGGATGTGCGTCGTGGTGCAGTGGATGTCGGCTTGGAAAGAGAAATCTATGAGCCAAGTTTGAATTCCAGTTGAGTACCCTGCATTCACTTAAGCACTAGTACCCTTGAGAGAGGTATTAATCCGTCTCTTCCCTCCAGTTATGGTTTAAATAACAGGATGGGGCCTGGATGCATGTTTGAATTTCTTAAGAACTAACAAAATAGATAACTTCTCGTTTCTCATTTCAGTCAGTTAAGTGCCATACGTGACAGACGTTTTGGGCGATCATGTCTTTTTCGTGACATGACTGACTTGGCAGAAGAGTATCCCGCAGTAGTTTGGCATTGCTTTCTGCGGCAGACTGATTGCCAGCCAAGGCTATAGAAACGAATTTATCCTATTATTTATCCCATAACTGGAGGGAATAGGCGGATTAATACCTTTTCCAAGGGTATTTGTGCGCAAGTGAATACAAGGAATTCAAATGAAATTCGAACTCGGCACCCCAACTTGTCGTTCCGAGTCGATTTCTCATTTACATTTTAATTCACAATGCTACAATCACTTGACTGTCTAGCTTTTGCGTGTGAGCACCATTCTTACTCTGTGAACATGTTTTGACTGATTACCGGTGCTTTGCTTTGTCTTGCATATATATATATATATATATATGTATATATATATATATATATATGCTGTACTGAACTGTGGAACATATATCCATATATATATATATATATATATATATATGTGCGGTGCTTTGCTTTGTCTTGCATATATATATATATATATATATATATATATATATATATATGCTGTACTGAACTGTGGAACATATATCCATATATATATGTATATATATATATATATATATATATATATATATATATATTAGTCATCCACATACAAGCCCGTTTCGCTGTATCACAGCTCATCGGTGTGGCTAGACATATCCACTTGCTGGCCGGGATCGAAACTCGACCGATTTGGTGTCAGTCGGAGTCTTTACTCCCTAAGCCATCGGCGCATGGGGGGTCAGAGAAGGGAAATTTTAACGTCTTGTATACAAGCAGTGTATACAGACGCCAGTCACCGAGAGAACTCAATTCATTTCTGAAGAGTCACGCATTATAGCCGAAGTGGAAACTGTTTTTAAAATCTTCTTCTCCAGAGAGCTCAATCGTAATGATAGCATAATATATTAGTCATCCACATACAAGCCCATTTCGCTGTATCACAGCTCATCAGTGTGGGTAGACATATCCACTTGCTTCTGGCCGGGATCGAAACTCGACCGATTTGGTGTCAGTCGGTGTGCTACTGGGTCTACCCTAAGCCATCGGCGCATAGTGGTATAAATCAATGGATATATGTTCCACAGTTTGGTAGAGCATTTATTGAAATATACTTATTATTAGTGTTATAACAATACCATAATGAACTGCAACTAAAAACTTTCTGGTTTCGATGCTAGAAAACCATAATCAGGCAGTGAAATATTGTTCAATTACTATATATATAACCCAGTAACTGAACAATATTTAATTGCCTGATGAAGGTGCCTTAGCAGCGAAACCTAAAAACTTCTGAGTTAGAGTCCCATATTTAGTTACTATTGCACTAATAATAATAATAGTAATTTTTTTTTCTAATTAAATTTTGTTTTACTACTTTAAACGTAAACATGAATTTTTCTTCGTATATTATTTAACTTATCTGTTTCTTTTTTAAATAATCCTAATAGATTCATCAACTAGTTTTCTTATTATTTATATTTCCCTTAGATGTCGATATTTCGAAATATTTTTTCAACTATGATAATCTTTCTTAAAAACAAAAAATAAAACAAGACTACAGAAAAAAATACGATGAAAAACACTAAAAACAGTTTGATACAATTTCTACGATATTCTTTTTTAGAAAAAATAAGTATTTATTTATTTTTATTTATTCATTAATTTCATTTATTTATTTGTTTTTGGATAACCTTATTTTCGACGACTTTAATGAAACAATAAGAGAATATACAGTGGGCGAACACATTATTATTTTTAAATTTCACGGCAGTAATAATAAACTCAAACGCATGTCAACTTTTTCTTTTCGATTAAATTTTTATTTTTTTATTTTATTTTAACAATTATTTTTGTTGCAAGGACTAGTGATGGTAGCAACAATTTTTTTTTCTTTTAACAATATACTCTCTAAGTGTAGTGATATTCTTTCCCGATGAGCGGCAGTTACGTCCAAGTTGATTTTTTTTTTAACCAGCGTCTTTCTCTTTGAATTTTATTCTATATGAAATTCTGTTTTTACTATTTTAACATAAACATGAATTATATATATTTAACAATATATTAAACATATATTATTTAATTTATATGTTTCTTCTTTAATTGATACTAATAAATAGAATCATCAGTTTTTTATTATTCATATTTCCCTTAGTTATCGATATTTTGAATAACTTTTTTAAACTATAATAATTTTCCTTAAAAACAAAAAAACAAAACAAAACAACAGGAAAAAATTGCAATAAAAAACAGTTTGATTATAATTTCTACGATATTCTATTTTTTGTATAAATATATAAATAATTACGTATTCTTTATTTTATTTATTTATTCATTTTATTTACTTATTTTATTTATTTTATTTTGATAACCCAATTTTCGACGACTTTAATGAAAGACTAACTGAATATACAGTGGACGAACAAATTATTATTTTTATTTTAATTCTCACAGCACTAAAAAACTTAAACGTATGTCAACTTTTTTTTCTTTTTCAATTAATTTTTTTTTCTTAACAATTATTTTTGTTACAAGGACTAGTGATAGTAGCAACAATTTTTTTAACAAAATACTCTGCTCGGAACGAGAAATCGGGGATCAGAGTTCGAATTCCAGTTGAATTCATTGCATTCACTTATGCGCAAATACCCTTGTGAAAGGTATTGAAGCATTTCTTCCTTCCAGTTATGGGTTAAATAACAGGACAAATTGGGTTCTATAGCCTTGGCTGGCAACCAGTCTACCACAGAAAGCAATGGCAACCTACTGCGGGATAATCTTCTGCCCAGCCAGTTATGTCTCTTTCGACTTTTCACGTATGGCACTTTAACTGACTGACTGACTCTAGTGTAGTGATGTTTTGTTTCATTAAGCGGCAGCTACGCCCATGTTTTTTTTTAAACACGTGTCTTTCTCTTTGAATTCCAATCTCGTCTCTGTGAGCTGTCGCTTGGCAACCCATTTAGGAGAAGGAAAACTCCGAACAACAACCAGCAACTCAAGGTGTTAATCATGTCGAGGAGTGAATGGCTATACTTTATGAGGTCACAAACGATCTCATACAGGCTTCGGGACCCTGTTTGTATAAGACCATTATCCAACGCGCCGGGCAACTTTGTGTAGAGTTTTGGATCCGTGCGTCACTCGTGGGAAAAATATGAGAAATACAAATAGAAATAAAAGTCCAGTATAGCTCTTTCAGTAGATAAACAGGAAACCCGTCCTTCGAAAAATCTGCCATAGGAACAAACTCCTACACAAAGAATGAATCTTCAGGTCCCCACAACCAAGATAATCCTAATGATGGCCCTGAAATTTTTCCAGCTAGATCTATAACCGTATATTCCATGAAAAAAGAAATAAAATGGTCTCGTGAGGAGTACAAAGTCGTTATGAATGCATTTCATGAGGAGTTAGTCAAACATAAAAAAAAAACATCATTCGCCAAACATTTGATATTTGGCGAGAAAAAGTTGGACAAACAAATAGAAAGTACATAGTCGAAAATAAATTAGTCAATGTACGAAGTTACATCATGCAAAATAACCGATTGACAGAGGCTGAAATTAATGAGATAAAAAGAACTGCAACCAGAATAGACGAATCAACAAAATATGAAAGAGAGCCGGAATCAGAAATAAGAAGTAATAATATCAAAGAAGCCACGGTTCATAATGTAAAAACTGTGATACACACAAATTACGGTGAAGATAATCCTGTAAGTTTAGAAGTGCTGGAAAGTTGTGATCTGAGTTAGTTACAAGACGACAATAAAACGAGTTCAAAATACATTGAATAGAATTATTTTACGGAAAACAAGAACAGTAGAAATCGCTGCCGAGCTTGAAAAGGAACTCTAATCCGTAGTGCACTGGGGTAAGAAATGGTTTGTAAATTTTAATGCTTCCAAAACAAAGCTGCTATCAATTAACCATCATAGACAATCGCACTTACATCCCATTAGCATGGAACAGGCTTACCTCCCAGAGAGTAAAACATTACGCCTCCTTGAACTCACACTCTCAGCGGACTTTAAGTGGAATGACTATATCGAATCCGTTGCTAAATCCACTGCTATGAAAGCAGGGCCCGTAAGTTTGTCCCGTCTGAATCTATTCTGCACATATATAAATCTACCATCCGCCCGTGTATTGAATACTGCTGCCACATCTGGTCGAGTGCCCCGGCTACTTTCCTCGGGGTTCTTGACAAAATACAACGGAGAATCTGTAATGTGATCGATACCGACTTGGCAAACCGGCTGCAGTCACTCTCTCACCGGCGTGACGTGGCTTCCCTGTGCCTCTTCTATAAATACTTTCACGGCTTCTGCTCCAATGAACTTAGATCACTGGTGCCCCCTAGGTACGAATTTGCACAAGATACTAGATTAGCAACTAGGTTCCACCTTTTTACAGTGAAACCGATAAAATGTAACCGCAAACTCTACTCCAACAGCTTCTTTTCTCGCACTTCCAGCCTGTAGAATTCCCTTCCACATGCTTGCTTCTCCGACAGCTACAATCTCCAGGAGTTTAAATGTAAGGTCAACAGACACCTCCTAATACACTAACTCACATCCATTCTCTCAAACACTCTTCCCATCTACCCAAACCTCATCCTCGGTATCCTTACCAGTTTGTCACTCTCATTCTGACATTTCCTATATCTAACCACTCTGTCTCATCCCTTTCCCCTATGTAACCCTCTGCGCAATAGTGGCAGTGGAATGTCTTGTTTGGGGTGAAACGATTAAAAAAAAAGAACCATATAAGCCAAATACACAATATTGCAATGAAGGAATGAGAACAGCTTCCAAAATTACAACCACTAAAGCATAACCTCTATGTAGAAGACACTCATATAAATCCCAATGAAGCAATATGTGCATCAGCAATAGCAGCAACAAAAAAATTGAACATCAAATTAAAAACAAGGCAGTCTCGCAGACATGAAGATCCACCTTGGAAAAGAAAAATAGAAAAAGAAATCGAACAACTCAGAAGTGAACTATCAGTACTCGATGAACTGACAAGAGGAATAAATGTAAAAACTAGAAAAGGCAGAAGAATCGAAAGAAAATAGAACATTAGAAATGAAAATGAAGTCCTATCAACTCAGGAAAAAATAAAGCAAACAATACAACTGAAGGCTCAAAGAATAAAACGCTATGAGAAAAGATCAAGATTCTACAGACAGAACAAGATTTTTCAAACCGATGCAAAGAAATTTTACAGGGAAATAGTTAAAAAAAGAAGTGACATCCCCTCCCCAAATGGAAGAAGTTATACAGTTCTGGGAAAAACAAAATATGGGCTTGCCCTAAAGAACATAACAAAGAAGTAGATTGGATTGCACAAGAGATAGAACGAACCAAAAATAAACCAGAACAGACATGGGCTGGAATCACAGAAGAGGATATTATATGTGCACTGAAAAAAGCACACAATTGGAAATTTCCAGGAATAGATAAAATTTCTAACTTTTGGCTATATTATTTAAATACAGCACATAACAAAACTAGCCAAAGAACTTGAACAAATGGTTAACGATCCCACTAAAATTCCTGCATGGATGACCAAGGAATTACATTTCTTCTACCCAAGAATAGTGACACAAACAACCCGAAAAACTACAGACCGATTACATGCCTTCCGACAACATACAAACTGTTAACATCTATTTTAACAAAACAGACATATTTCTTCTTGAAAAAAAAATGGCACATTACCGCTTGAACAAAAAGAGTGCAAACGTGGCTGCTACGGATGTAAAGACCAATTACTTATTAACAGAATGATCCTGGAAAAGTGCTACAATACAAAGAAAAATCTTTGTACTGCCCGGATAGATTATCGTAAGGCATTCGATAGTCTACCACATTCCTGGATTTTAAAGACTTTAAATATATACAAGATATCACCCGCCATCATCAATTTCATCAAACAATGTATGTCGATATAGAAAACAACCCTTTACCTCAATCATATAAATAGAACCTATAAGTCTGGTGAAATAAACATCAAAAGAGTTATATTTCAAGGTGACTCTTTGCCTCCCTTACTATTCTGCATATCATTAATAGCAGTAACCAGTCAACTTAACAAGACAGAATGTGATTATAAAATACCCCCCCCCCAAAAAAAATAAGCCATCTTTTTCACATGGATGACTTAAAGTTGTCTGCTAATAATGATAACGAGCTGGAAGGTCTTCTGCAAACTGTAAAATGCTTCAGCGAAGACATTGGAATGAAATTCAATTTGAATAAATGTGCTAAAGCTACAGTTTTACGTGGATCGCTACAGCAAACATCCTCAGTTAGCTTAGACCCTGCTATAATAATAAAAGAATTAAAGCCAGAATAAGCTTATAAATACCTCGGTGTAAATGAGAGTGAAAAAATTCACCATAAAAAATGAAAGAAATACTGCATAAAGAGTACTATAGAAGCCTACAACTGATATTAAAAACTTAATTGAATTCTCAGAACAGAATTATGGCCATTAATAGCTTTGCCAACCCAGTTGTCCAATATAGTTTCGACATCAAAAACTGGACTCTAAACGACATCAGGCGAATGGATTCTAAAACAAGAAAGCTTCTTTCTAAGCATAAGATTCATTATCCAAATGCTGATGTAGACCGTTATGTTTACATACCCCGTAAAGGAAGGTGGAAGAGGTATCATTCAGCTAGAATTGTCATACAAGACAAAAATTATTGGCTTACTAACATACATAGAAACAACAAAGGACTGGATGATACAATTAGTCAAATAGCATGAAAACAGAAAGAAGAATATTTAATAATAAAAGAAGGCAGTAAATACGAACAAGATTTACATTTAGTAGATTTGGTAGAAAAGCAAAACAAAAGCCAAGAATCAAATATTTTGCCAAAAATATGAAAATTAAAGCCAAAGATAAAGCTCTTGAACAGATGAAACAACGCTGGCAAGACAAACATTTGCATGGCCAATATCCAGTTGATAAAGTTAATACTCATCGATGGTTACGTGCATCTGGATTAAAGTCTGAGACTGAAGGCTTTATTTTTGCAGCGCAAGACCTAAGTCTTTTCACCAGGAACTTTCAGGCAAATATTATGCATCATAATGTGGATCCAAAATGCAGGTTCTCTGATAAATACCAAGAAACAATAGACCATCTAACCTCATGATGTTTTGTACTTGCCTCAAATTAATATAAATATCGTCACGATAGAATGGGGCAATTTTACATTGGACAATGTGCAAAAACCATGGAAAATCTGTAAACAAACACTGGTATGAACATCACCCAGCACCGGTTATAGAAATAGAAGATGTCACCATTCTATGGAATTACACTATCTACACAGACAGAAAAATTGAAGCAAATAGGACTGACATTATTTTTAAAAACCAGAAAGAAAAAATGTGCCTATTAATTGATATGGATTGTCCAGTGGATTGTATAATAGCAACCAAAGAATTCGAAAAACTGTCAAAATATAAAAACCTGGAAATTAAAATAGAAAAAATGTGGAAATTGAAAACAAGAATCGTGCCAGTGATAGTGGGTGCACTTGAAATGATAAAAAATGGAACAAAACAACACATTGATAGAATCCCTGGAAACCCCAGCTTAAGAGATATACAAAAAAAATTGTCTTATTAAGTACAGCCCACACACTAAGGAGAACTTTGTCTATGCAACGCTAGGGATGATAGGGGAGATAGAAAAAACATGAAATGGAGCCATAACAACACCACTACCTGCCTCATGTCTTCCCGCAGACTTGGTAGGTAGTGCGACTACAGCAGAAATCAGAATATGATGATAAATGACATAATAATATATCGGCCATCCACATATATATATATATATATATATATATATATATGTCAGAATAACTAAATTGCAAACATTATGTTTGCTTATTTTATAAAATCCATTCTTACTCACGGAAAATCTTTGGCTTTTTTTTTTTTAATCATATCACCCAAAGCAAGGCGGTTACGCCACTGAAGCGCAGGGGGCTACGTAGGAATGAAAAGATTGGAAAAGAGAAAGCCGAGGACCACATCGTAAACAGGGAACAAGGGATGAGCCTCTTCACCTGTTCAATAGACGTGGGTGGAGTGTGAACCGGGCGATAGTTTTGTCTATCTACTCCAATTATTATAATTGAAAGATGTAAGAAATGCGCTGTAACTTTGACATTTGATTTTATTATACACTTATCAAAGTTCTGAAGTACTTTCAATCTTCTTCAGATGTCTCTTCTATAAATACTTTCATGGCTTCTGCTCGGATGAGCTTAAGTCATTGATGCCTCCTCAACAGGTGTTTACCAGTGCAACCAGGCTGGCAACTGGGTCCCACCCATTCACAGTCAGGTTAGCCAAATGCAGACGACAATTCTACTCCTGCAGCTTCCTCTCTCGCACTTCCCGCCTGTGGAACTCACTCCCGTATTCTTGCTTTCCTGACGGCTACAACCCCCAGAAATTTAAATGCAAAGTTAATACTCATCTACTAAGCACTGGCCTCTAGCTCTCTCCCCTCCCCTGTATAACCTTCCCTTTCTCTCCACCTATGTATCTGTCATCGCACCTGCTTTCTCAGCTTTCTATTGTTCCTTTCTAACTAGCTTGTACTCCTCACTCTTTTCTAATTAATCTTTATACATTTATGTAACCCCTTGCACATCAGTGGCGTTTCCGCCTTGCTCGGGGTGAAATGAATAAAAAAAAAATTTTCTTTAGGGGTATAAGTTGCGTAAGAAAAAAGTAACAGCTAAATTTTGCTGCGAAAAATTACTGTAAATTTTTCTTTTAGCTTCAAATGTTAACGGTTGACAGATTGTTTAGCGTTCATAAGAACGTAAGAATTATCCACTATGGAATTTTTTATGTTGTAATGTCATAGTCATGGACATATTAAATCATGACATTACTGTGTTTTTATAAACATTTTAGAATATTGCTATAGTATTCATAGAAGAGTTTATTAGATGACGATTGAATTTTTTAATGAATATTACCTCGAAGATCTGTAGTATTTTTTGGTGTTTTATTGGTGTAGGATCGTTATTATTTTCTATTATTATTTTGCCCTGTTCTTTTCTTTTGTTATTGTTTATTTAAAACATTATTATTTACGTCTACTGGGAATTTTTGCCACTTAAACTTAGCCATTGCCAAATTGTTCTAAGTCCGAAATTTTTAAAACAGAAATTACTATATTCTTTTTAAAGAACTAACCGTATATATATATATATATATATGTGTGTGTGTGTGTGTGTGTGTGTGTGTGTGTGTGTGTAGGTTCAAGAATATATGTATGCATGTATATCTAATTGAAATACTTAAGAAACACCTGTGCCACTGATCTATCTATCTATCTATCTATCTATCTATCTATCTATCTATCTATCTATCTATCTATCTATGTACATACATACGTACATGCATACATACATAAACATTTATTATTAGTTTTGCACAGGTGTTTATTTTAAGAAGCAAGTTAAATGTTTCGCGTTCCAAACTATTTACTTTTCACTTAAGCAAATTATTAGAAGAATATGATCAATAGCAGAATGGAGAAAAAAACGCCACCATGAAATATTCAAAAGACGCCGAAAACAAAGTGTAACAAAAACCAAAAAACAAAAGCAAAAACAAAAAAAAATCGCATAATAGACAAATAAAAATAAAGAGAAAGAAAAGAATATTCACATAAGTAAAAAGGCAACAAAAACACATCGCTAAACTAAAAACGATAAAAAAAGATAAAAAATATAAAAATGAGAAAAAAAAAGTTACAATTAAAGCAATAAACGGAAAACACATTCAAACAAACAAAATTCAAAACAAACGAAAAATAATTACTAATATTACCAAAACCAATAAGTATAGTTTTCAAATATTTATTAAGCAATTTTCTATTAATTTTCAGAGGCGGCTTCGTTTAACGGTTCATTTTCATCGTTCCGTTTAGCCTTTTCTAAATTACAAATGACATCCACAATAAGATTACGGATGTCGCAATCAGCCAAAAATGATGAACGACTGAAGAAGATTTAACTTTGCACGGAGATGATTTCGTTTGAAAAGTTCAGAGACAAATGTTCATTTTTAATAAGCAATTACTCAGTGTAATCTACCGGGCCAGGATTGGCAGTCACATCTATCTATCTATCTATCTATCTATCTATCTATCTATCTATCTATCTATCTATCTATCTATCTATCTCAGTCTGTTCATATCTATCTATCTATCTATCTATCTATCTATCTATCTATCTATCTATCTATCTATGTCAGTCTATTCATATCTATCTATCTATCTATCTATCTATCTATCTATCTATCTATCTATCTATGTCATCTATTCTATCTATCTATCTATCTATCTATCTATCTATCTATCTATGTCAGTCTATTCATATCTATCATATCTATCTATCTATCTATCTATCTATCTATCTATCTATCTGTTCATATCTATCTATCTATCTATCTATCTATCTATCTATCTATCTATCTATCTATCTATCTATTCTATCTATCTATCTATTCTATCTATCTGTCATCTGTTCATCTATCTATCTATGTCAGTCTATTCATCTATCTATCTATCTATCTATCTATCTATCTATCTATCTATCTATCTAGTCTGTTCATATCATCATCTATCTATCTATCTATCTATCTATCTATCTATCTAATTCTGTTCATATATATTTATCTAAGTCTGTTCATATCTGTCTATCGTCGCCGTTTGATATTTATTTATGTCTCTACTTAAATTCTGCATTTGATTTTCATAGATGAATATCTAACTTTTTATTTGTCTATTTCAAATATATCTCATTCTATTCAAATCAGTCTATCTACATTTGTATGTATCTATTTATCTTGAATATTGCAATACAGATTATGTATCAGATTATGTATGGCGTGGTTATTACAATAATGATTATTTATAAATATTAGATAAGTATGATAAACTGATGTAACAGTTCTAATCTAATAAATATAGCGTAAGTTCTAACAACAATTTCTTTGACATTTTATAGTTGAATGAACCCAAACTTACACATCCTAATATCAGACCAAATATTTTAGCTAACCTCCTACTGTTTTGTATGACACAAGTACTATTTTATGATCACTATGGTAACATTTATACGCAGAAAGGAAATAGAATCACATTCCTAGATATTCTAATAGATGTTATACTATATATATATATATATATATATATATATATATATATATATTGGAATAAGGAACGAAGTAATATTGTTCAAAACCTTAATTTAAAACAGTGCTAAATATAAAAATAGAGATTTGAATATATATATATAAATTATAGTTTAAAATATGTACAAATTATCATCTACTACAAAGTGTACATTTTTTTCGACATTGAAAAGACAACTTCTCATCAGGTAGTGTAGAAGAAGACGGAAAATTCTTTACTTTATATTGGCGAATAACGTGTGAGATGTAAGTGAGGTGGATGATGGGAAATCAGAGTTGTAAGTTGTAAGTTAGAATTTGAATAAACCAAGGGGAAAAGATAGAGGAGAGAGGAGATTAATGGACATTTTATAACACTATTTTATATTCAGCACTGTTTTGAATTAATGTTTTGAACGTTGTTAATACTTTCTTCATTCCTTATTCATTTGGATATATATATATATATATATATATATATATATATATATATATATATGGTTTAATTAAAAAGAAGACCAGAGGAAAACTGTATTTAACTCGCCTACGCGTTTCGTCCTGTGATGGACTTTATCAAGTCAAAAAGACGAAATGAGCTTTATTCTAAATTAGGTATCTATAGACTTTTTATGTATGTCTTTTTGCCTTGATAAAGTCCATCACAGGACAAAACGCGTAGGCGAGTTAAATACAGTTTTCTTCTCGTCTTCTTTTTATTTAAACCATTCTGTCCTTAATCTCAGATCATAACTGAGTATATATATATATATATATATATATATATATATATATATATATATATAAGAAACAAAAAGGAAAAGAGTACTTGTGCTTTGCCGATGTATTTCTTCATCTGACACATTTTCAAAGCAATGGGGGAATCGAAAGTACTTGGGTATGAAAAGCTACAGAGCCTTCTTTGATTAATTTAATCTTAACTTTAGGAAATTTATGAGAGCACTGGACATGATTATCATAAAAATAGTCATTCAGTTAAGTGCCAATACGTGATACACGCTTGGGCGATCATGTCTTTTTCGAGACTTGACTGACTAGACAGAAGATTATCCCGCAGTAGGTTGCCACTGCTTTCTGCGTTAGACTGGTTTCGACTTTCGACCCAGGCTATAGAATCCAATCTGTCCGGTTATTTAACCCATAACTGGAAGGAATAGGCGGATTAATACCTTTCCCAAGGGTATTTGCGCGTAAGTGAATGCAATGAATTCGGCTGAAATTCGAACTCGGCTCTCCGATTTCCCGTTCTGAACCGATATCCAATGCACCACAACGCACATATATAACCTAAAATATGACAATACACAAACAATGACATAAAACTAGACCAGCCAGACACAAAACACTTAAATCCCTCAACATTTATTCTCCAACATCCGTGGTATATGTACAAGTTTTGCAGCATGAAACCGTAGCAATACGAAAGGTCACCAAACATCCTGGTTCTCTGTGAAACCAACTTTATCCCGACAATCCCTCCTCTGATTTCCCGATTCCTGGTTACCTTTCTCTTTTTAGGAAGGGGTCCAATGTTATCATGCATGGGTTGAGAGTTTATGCCCACGAACATCTCCTTTTTGCCTAGAGATAATGCTCTTGAATCTCCAGTCGACTCTTATATGTGTCTCCGTCTCTCTCTACTAAACTCAGTTTCCTTTTCTTTCTCCACCGCTCCCCTTCCTCTGCTGGCTGTTCCGTGCTACATATTCTTCTTCTATGTGCCCCGTCCTTTCAGGATGTAGGCGATCAAGGCTTTTCACGTCTCCCTATCCCTGGTGGCTCTTAGCACGCCTTCTCCTGTTACACCACCAAAACCCCACTCTGCCATCCACTATCTGAAGCTCATAAATGTAGAATATAAATGTATAGAAACTAGCATGACCACAAAATGAGGGATCAGTTTATATATTAATTATAGTATAGCTTTGATCCCCCATTTTATATCCACATTATAAGTTCTTATAAACAGTTGGCATATATATTCTTCTTCTATGTGCCCTGTCCTGTCAGGATGTAGGCGATCATGGCTTTTCACGTCTCCCTATCCCTGGTGGCTCTTAGCACGCCTTCTCCTGTTACACCATGCAACATTTGTTTCATCATCCACCTTGTTTAGGTCCTTCAAATATCGCTTCTTTCCCCTGTCTCTTTTTCTCTCTATATGGTCTGTTAGTATCAGGTTCTCGAAGCCCTCTTTCTTCATTGCATGTCCCAGGAACTTCACCTGTCTCTTTCTGATGCTCAGTATTAACTTCCTTATCGCTTCCATCATCACCAAAACCTCATCATTGCTCACATGCTCGATCCATGATATTTGCAGCATCTTTCTGTAGAACCATATTTCAGTTGCTTCAAGTTTTTCCTTCATCTTCGATGATAATGTCCAGAATTCACTGTCATATTAAAGAATTTACATCACATAGCAATCCAGTAATCTCTTCTTTCTTTCTAGCGAAATTGTCCTGTTTCTTAATACTTTACTCAACTTCTGGAAAGCTTCCTTCGCCATGACAATTCGCCTTCGGGTCTCTGTGTCGCACATTCCGTCTTCTGTTATAACACTTCCCGGGTATTTAAATTTTTGTATCTGCTTGATTTTCTAGATTGTATTACAGATAATACAGACAAGGCTATTTCTTTTCACCCATTTGATAATATATTTGTGTTCGGGGACTTAAATGCCCACCATGCCAAGTGGCTGAAAATCTCTGTCACCAATCTCTCTGGAGTCCACAACCCAAACTTCTCAATCACCCAGTCTCTCACGGAAAGAGAGGATTTTTCCACGAGTTGCTTCAATAACACTGAGGGACATGCTTTCCTTTTATATCTTCTTTACATCTATTCCCTGACTCTTGCCATGTTATGCAGCTCTGCCCTCTTGTCAGCTCTAACCATTCTATGGTGTTTGTTAATGCCTCTTTCAAATCCTCCTTCATTCAGGAACTTCCTACCAGCAAATTATCTGACTGCAATCAAAAAGCGAACTGGTAATCGTATAACGATTTCCTTTGTGAGGTCCCTTCGTTTGTAAAACTCGCTGTTAAAGACTGCGACTCTGGGGTATCCTCCTGGGTAAAAACCGGCATCGATACTTTCATCTGTTTGGTTCTCTCCTGCTTGCTCCGCCGCCATTACCCAAAATAATCTCTTCTTCCGGTTTTATCAGGGCCACACGTCTCACTACAATAGACGCCATTTTGTCTCTGCTCCTTAAGAATGCAAGCGGTTTCTAAATGATACTAAACTGTTGGTTGGTGATAGATTGATGCAGAGTATAGCATCTCGCCAAGTTGGTTCCAAAGACTACTGGGAGCTCTGCAAAAGTGCTGAACAACAGTCAACTCTCGATCAATGAATTTAACATACTCACATAAGCAGCGGACAATGTTGACTTCTTTGCTCGCAAATTCTCATCAATCTCCACACCTGACTCGTCTGAGTACCCATACCTGATTTTCGACCAAGAACCGATTATCAAAAGAATGTATGAGCTGTGATACAGCGAAACAGATCTGTCTGCGGATGACTATTTACGCTGTCACAAACCCTGATTGAGCACTCTGGAGGAATGGTAGTCTTTGAAAAAACAGTAGATACTCTAGCATCTACGCATCGCTCATTCAGTAATAATAATCTGGCTATTGGCGTATGATACATGATACGCTAAAAGGTCTGCCTTCCTCTACCGAGAGCCCATAGCTCAGAAGCAGTATCGCCGACTGACGCCAATTCGGTCGGGTGTCAATCCTGGGCTAAAAGCAATCAGATGTCTAACTGTACTGTCTGCGGATGACTATATACATATATATATAAGAGAGAGAGAGAGAGAGAGAGAGAGAAAGAGAGAGAGAGTGTTTGTGTGTGTGTGTGTGTGTGTGTGGACCTGCTTAAGAGTCCAACAAGAAATAATACAACAAAATAATACAACAAAAACAACCAAAATAGGAATATAACGATATATATATTAAAACACAGCAAAATGCAAATACTTGCATCTCTGTTAGTAGAACGATAAATACGAGTAATACTAGAACTGGGACTCAAAATGGTAATACGGTAGCAGTCTTGGCTATCTCTGCCTATCGCTTTCGTGCTTAATGCTGATCTGTTGATCTGCCCCCACCTCTTGTGAGGGGAAGTATATGTAGTAGAAGGAAGAGTTCACTCCGTTGAATGGGTGATGCCACCATGACAATATATATAACCCCAAATCTGCTCTCTAATAATTTCTAACATTGACTTACCATAAAGCATGTGGAGATGATGGAATCTCAGTCCTAAAGAAATACGCTCTTGAAATCTCTCCTGTCCTCTTCAAACTCTTGCTTCATTTTTTTCTTATATCCTGCTTCTTAGATTTCCTCCACTGTAGTTTCTGTTTTTTTTTAAAATTCTGTGCATCCTTGTGACCTCTTTAACTATCGGCCTATTATTCTCTTACTAAATTTTGACAAAATGTTCGAGGTCATGATAAATGTTCAAATTGTCTTTCATCTCGCATCTCACAACCTACTCTCTGACAAACAATATGGTTTCCGCTTCGCCAGGTCTATACCTGATGTGCTAATAGCTATAATTGCATATATATATATATATATATATATATATACCAGACTCTTGATAAGGACGGCGACGCCAAAACTGTTGCTCTAGATATCTCTTAAACGTTTGACAAAGTTTGGCATGCTGACATTCTGCGAAATATACACGGCTACAGTATTTACTGACGACTAGCAGTATAACCCGGCATTGCTCGGGTGTAATAAAAGCTTTAAAACTAATCCATGGTCCTGGAGCTCAGACTCTTTGGGCGTTGGCACGAAAGACTAAAAAGCAATAGTTGTTTCCAGTTAAAGCGAAACCCCTTAAAAGAAAATGAATGGATATAAGTCAAATTTTGATTTTCTGGTATCGATATCAAATAAGTTTTTTTCGTTGTAAACTGAATTTTGAAGGCTAAATAAGTCTTCTGTGTAAATAGCACCATGGCTTATACTAAGAACTACAATTATACCTACTTAGAGCCAAACCCAAAGCAAAAACTAAAATAAAAGGGCTGAAAAAAATACTCTCCTACAGGCAGATAAACAGATACACACACAAACATCTTGCCTTTTATATATATATATATATATATATATATATATATATATATATTATCGATTTTCTGCACTATTGTAAGAACTGTAACCTTGAAACTTCTGAATATCGTTTCTTATGTCTTTGTCTATGAGTGTATCAAATTTGATTAACTATTTGTACGTTGGCACGAAAGACTAAAAAGCAATAGTTGTTTCTAGTTAAAGCGAAACCATAGACTGAAAGAAAAATGAATGGAAGTAAGTCAAATTTTGATTTCCTGGTATCGATATCAAATATGTTTTTTCGTCGTAAACTGAATTATATATATATATATATTATCGGTTTTCTGCAATATTGTAAGAACTGCAACCTTGAAACTTCTGAATATCGTTTCTTATGTCTTTTTCTGTGAGTGTATCAAATTTGATTAAAATCGGACCACTCCTTCTATAACCCGATTTTTTCAATTATCGATTTTCGACATTTATCGGGGGTACCTCGACACAAATCCTAGCTAAGAACACTCGCAGACGCTTATAGTACAACTGTGTAAATTTTCAAGAAAATCGGTTCAGCCGTTTCGGAGTCTATAAGTAACGGACACACGCGGACCCACAGACAAAGTTCCATTTATAAATAAGTTTACACTGTTCGATTTAATCCTATCGTTCCTTATCAAGTGAAATGAAAGTCGACTTGAATGGACAAGCTTCCAAGACCCTTTCCTACGAACGCTGGCGTCACTCAAGGCTCTATCCAAAGTCCTACGCTTTTACTGGTCTTCATCATTAATGGTCTTTCAGATGTAATTAGTTCATAAGTAGGTATATATGCAGATGACACCACCATTTACTCCCGATTTAATATGATATTTGCTTACTGTTGCTATTCAAAAAGAAAACGCTTGTAAATTTTAATGCTTTCTTTAACTCCCATAGATAAGCTTTCCTACATTCTGTCAGTATGGATGATTAGAAAGCAACACATTGCGCGTCCCTCACACAAACGACCTCAATCAGAATGACTACGGATTTATAGCCCTGCGCCCAACCCCCAAACCTAGAGGAAGGTTATTTTCTAAGCGTAGCTTAGACGTGACACACAGCCGAAAGTAGGAGAGTACCTAGTGAGGATCGAACTCACTACTCATTTATAATTGGGTTCTATCGAGACAAGCTTGCTAACCATTGCACCACGCCGAGCTGCCCTCGTCTTAACGTAATCGGACCTGATTTAGCAGCTTGACTTCAGTCACTTTCTCACCTACATGATGTGGCTTCCCTCTGTCTTTTCTATAAATATTTTCAGGGTTTCTGATGTGACGAGCTTCTTTCCTTGAAAGAATGAGATTAGCATATAGGTTCCATCCTTTTATCGTCGAAATAGTCAAATTTAATCACCCCTTCTACTCTAATAGTTTCTTTTATTGCAATTCCCGCCTGTAGAACTCCCTTCCATATACATGCTTCCCTGATAACTACAATCTCCAAAAGTTTAAATGCAACCTTAAGTTGCAATCTCCTACCTCTTTAAATCCAGTCCACCACTTATCTTTTCATCGGCATCTCCTGTACCCTATTTTTTGCTATCATTGTATCACCCTGGGCATCAGTGGCGGTCCTGCTTTACTTAGGTTGAAATTATATATATATATATATATATATATATATATATATATGTATATATATATATTAAAATTTCAAATACACCAGTGGAAATTGAACACAGAAAAGGCTGCGCTAAAGAAAGTTTCATTCAACTCTGCAAATTTCTACAAAACCCAAATATCATCCAGAAAATTTATGTTATGTCCTAAAATTAACCTCATCAGATTAAGACATTCATATGGATGTTGTTATGGTGCCCTCTTACGAAGAATGAACTCTTCCTCTTACTATATAATTACCTGGAGGACGAAAGTTATTTACAGTTAAGCACGGCAGTTTTTGTTCTGCCTTACGCATTGTCGAACTCTCTGCCCGAAGGTAGAGAGTAATAACCCAGTCGAGGCTCCGCCGAAGAGTGGAGTCTCGTCTAGAGAAAATTAGACATAGATTTTTGCCCGGGCTATATGGCCCGGATTACCCACATTAAAAAGGCCTTGTGCCACATTTTGTCTTAAGTGGGAAGGCAACTAAATACTAGTTGACGGCAGTTACGTACGGTAGGTAGTACGCAGTTGAAGCCAGCTATGATTCAGGCTATATGCAGCATAACTGTACCAATTCGGATTTACTTATTTCAATTTATCTAACTACTAACACTTCTGTTGTACATATGTCCTTGTTATACTAATACACTATTCTGAACCTAACTTCTCTGTTCTGTGTCTTACTTCCGGCCAAACCGCTCACAATAACTTTTCGGCGAAATTTCGACACAACTTCACAACAAATTGGAAATGAAGATACACAACAATATCAACGATTTTTTCAAATTTATTTTTAATAATATATACGGCATTTATATAATTATAAACAAATGGGTATTTTAAAGAATTTTTCATTCTAAATTCTGAGCAAAACTATTTCTAATATTATATAAGTCTAGCAGTATAGCCCGGCGTTGCTCGGGTGTAATGAAAGCTTTAAAACTAATCCATGGTCCTGGAGCTCAGACTATTTGTACGTTGGCACGAAAGACTAAAAAGCAATAGTTGTTTCTAGTTAAAGCGAAACCATAGACTGAAAGAAAAATGAATGGAAGTAAGTCAAATTTTGATTTCCTGGTATCGATATCAAATATGTTTTTTCGTCGTAAACTGAATTATATATATATATATATATTATCGGTTTTCTGCACTATTGTAAGAACTGCAACCTTGAAACTTCTGAATATCGTTTCTTATGTCTTTTTCTGTGAGTGTATCAAATTTGATTAAAATCGGATCACTCCATCAATAACCCGATTTTTTCGATTATCAATTTTCGATATTTATCGGGGGTCTCTCCACACAAAACCTAATTATAATATCGTTTCTTATGTCTTTTTCTGTGAGTGTATCAAATTTGATTAAAATCGGACCACTCCTTCTATAACCCGATTTTTTCGATTATCAATTTTCGATATTTATCGGGGGTCTCTCCACACAAAACCTAATTATAATTATAAACAAATGGGTATTTTAAAGAATTTTTCATTCGAAATTCTGTGCAAAAGTATTTCCAATATTATATAGAATTCGGGTGGAGATTCATAACCCAATCGAGGCACCGCCAAAGAATAGAGTCTCGTCCGTGGAAAATTAGACATAAATTTTTGCCCAGGCTATATGGCCCGGATTACCCACACTAAAAAGGCCTTGTGCCACATTTTGTCTTAAGTGGTGAGGCAATTAAAAACTGTTAAGTACAACAGTGAGTACGATAGCTAGTAAGTAGTTAAAGCCATGTACTAGCAAGGCAATAAGCAGTGTAACTGTACCGTTTGGACTTACTTATTGCTATCTACTCATTATAACACTTACGGTGTACATATGTTCTTGTTATACACTGTTTTGGACTTACTTTCTGTTTTCCGTGTCTTACTTTCCGGACAGGATGTGCGTTGTGATGCAGTGGATATCGACTCGGAACGACAAAATGGGGATCCAAGTTCGAATTCCATTTGAATTCCTTACATTCACTTACGCACAAATACCCTTGGGAAAGATATTAATCCGTTTCTTCCCTTCCAGTTATGGTTGAAATAAAAGGATAGATTGGGTTCTATAGCCTTGGATGGCAACCAGTCTACCGCAGAAAGCAACGGCAACCTACTGCGGGATAATATTCTGCCCAGTCTTGACTCATTCGAGACATGATCGCCTAAGAGTCTATCACTGACTGACTTCCGGACAAACCGGTCACTACAACTTTGCGGCAAAGTTTCGCCGCAGCCACTCCACAACAAATTGGCGACGAAGAATTGCGTTCTGGTTTGCCACAAGAAATTGGCGACGAAGATCAAGAACAGTTGTCATGCATGACAGCCAGCATTTTCAAAATATCTAAAGTGTGCTATTCGTCTCGAGGTTCTGGACAAAATCTAAGCAGTGATCTGCAATGTAATCAACCTTTTCTTGAGATCGCGACTCCAATGACTTCTTCACCGACGTGATGTGCCTTCCCTTTGACTATTTGACATATATTTTCACGGTAGCTGCTCTGATAAGTTTTTTTTTCTGGGGCCCCGACAATGTGAACTCAAACGAACTACTTGATTGGCATTTAAGTCCACACTTTTACCGTTGAAATAGTTAAATGTAACCACCTATTTCTAGTCCAGTAGTTTCTTGTCTCGCACTTCCCGCTTGTGAAAGTCCTTTTCGTCTGCTTGCTTCTCTGATAGCTAAAATCACCAAGAATTTAACGTCAATGCAACGTCATTTGCCATCTTTTACCTTTTTCTTAATTTTTTTTTTTAATCATATCACCCCGAGCAAGGCGGTAACGCCACTGATGTGCAGGGGGCTACGTGAGAGTGAAAAGATTTGGAAAAGAGAAAGCCGGAAACCACATCCTAAACAGGGAACAAGGGATGAGCCTCTACACCTGTTCAATAGACGTGGGTGGAGTGTGAACCGGGCGATAGTTTAGTCTATCTACTCCAATTGAAAAAAAATGAAGAAAAAAAAAAGAAAAAGATAATAAAACATAGAATATTTGGTATTTTTCCCATTTATCTTTCATCCTTTTCTCAATACATCCTGTATCCAATCTTTTATATCATTGGAACTCCCTACGCACCCGTAGCGGTTCCGTCCTGCTTGTGGTGATATGATCAAAAAATAATATGTCAATATTATTCAATGAAACATGTTTGAATGAAGATATACTGCCGATATATATATATATATATATATATATATATATATATATAGTGCATCGAGGCAGATAATTTTCTAAACATACACATATATTAGACAAATTTTAGTCGATAACACAATAAAACTCACACATACATACAGTAAAATGAACTTTCAGATATTGGAAGTCATCTACATTAAATCAAAACTATGAATCCACTACAAATTAAATCTGCCTTTTTTTTTTTTGGTTTACATTTTTTAAAAATCTGTACAGATTTTCTAAATTTTTCTTTATAAGCAGTATTACTTAATAGTTACATTTAAGTTACTTAATGTTAAATGGGATGTGCGTTGTGGTACAGTGGATATCGGCTCGCAACGAGGAGCCGAGTTCGAATTCCAGTTGAATTCCATTGTATTCACTTACGCGCAAATACCCTTGGGAAAGGTATTAATCCGTCTCTTCCTTCCTGTTATGGGTTAAATAGCAGACAGAGCGGGTTCTATAGCCTTGGTCGGCAACCAGTCTACCGCAGAAAGCAATGGCAACCTACTGCGAGATAATCTTCTGCCCAGTCAGTCATGTCTCTTTCGAGACATGATCGCCCAAGCGTGTATCACGTATGGCACTTAACTGATTGACTGAATGTCAAATGATCCCCCGGTAACAATCACACTTACACTAAGTATCTATAATCAAGAAAACGAGTAACAATTAGACAGTTCAAGCCTTTGGTTTTAATACAACAGTTGGAATTCCGTATACAATCTTGCATACTACCTGCTAGAGCGAACGTATCTTATTTTTTTTTATTTTTGCTTACTTTCAACCGTTAGTAAATTGCTTTTTTCGTGAACAGCTGAAAAACGACAATTATACCCTTTGTCAGTAATGACAAACAGTAAATAGAGAATGGTAAAGAGTGTATTTTGCAAACAAGCTTCTATTAATATATCTTGTCTATGCTTCGCATATTCTCTGACAAAACAGACAGGGGTACTTATTTTAATTGCTATTCTCCTGAGAAGATTTGAGATTGAAATAATCAGGGTTAGATAGGGACAAACTCGGGAGATTGTTTAATGAGTCACGTCTTTGTAACGTTCACAATTACGGATTTGTGTTAGCTTTGTGGATTGTTTCCGTTTGGGTCCCAGCAAGATTTCAAGTTCACACGTCAGAAGGTGTGACACTGGGGAAAAAGTCAGCGGGTTTTGACGCGTCAAGTGTCACGGCAATTCACGGTTGTCACACTAAAAGACTCGGCTGAAAACAGGTCTCAGGTTATTTTTATTTCGTTTTGTGCAGGACGATGGTGGATTTTATTCGGAAAACTATGTAATTCTTCCGACATGTCTCTCATTCTATCCCTCTTGTCGTTAGCATAAATAAATCTGTGTGTATCCGAGTACAGGCGTGCGTAAGCAAACATAATCTTTTTCCCCCTCTCTTTTTTGTTCGCTATGTGTTTAATACATCGACTACATTTGTGTATTTTCTTTGTAATATTAGTTATTTTTTTAAGTATTAGAGTTATCTCCCTTAGAGTGACGAAACCAGGTGGAAGAGCCTTTGTAATGACAATGACAGTTTATTTCAATATCTTTATGAAACTGTAAGTGGAAAAGGCTGAATCAGTACAACATTTATATATTAATTTGTTAGGAGTAGAACCCTATATTTAATACCATATTTTTAATTATTGTTATATATATTTTTAGGGGCCTATTATTAATACTGTTTGTTTCGGGTCATATTATTAATAGTCGACTTTTTGAAAACTATAGTTGATACTAGAGATTTATATATAACGTTCAAAATTAATACCAGAGATTATGGTAAGCATTGTCAGGTTAATATTTGGAAAATATATAGAAGAATAATATCTTACTTTCATGTATGCTATAAATATGCATGAATATGATTTAGGTGACCAGATATAAGGAATGCTGTGGTCGCAGAAATTATCTGACAGATAATGCGAGGTGCGATGGATGAATTGTCATCAAAATTACGCAAAAATCAAAGTAACCCTGATTTCTCATTTTAACAAATATATTTACCAAAATTACAGAAAATTATCTTGAAAAACTAAAGAGTAAATTTAGTCAATAAAATCGCCAAGACCTCCAGACGACTTCGGGGTCTTCTGCATCTCTTTTGGATGGTCGCCTGGTTTAATTTGGTTAATGGTACCATAAATCTGGACTTCAGTCCATCTTTGGTGTTACAAGGAATTTTGTTGGTCTCTCGCTCAACTGCGGCCCACGCATAATAATCAAACGGGTTGCAATCTAGGTAGTTAGCTGGCCAGATGTAAGTGGTGATGTGGTCGCAGAAATTGTCTGACAGCCATGACTGGGTTCTCCTGCATGTGTGGCACGGTAGAAATTCCTGATGCCAAACGGGGGTCCTACCAGTAGCTATCCTCTTGATCAAGGGTAGCACTACCTACTCAAGACACTTGATATAGGTCTTTGTGTTAAGTCTGAAGCTCTGTCGGAAGATGAATGAAGGTATAATGTCGTCATCACTAGTGATCACTCCAAACACTTTCGTAATCACCATTAGACTCATCTGACTCCTTCCGAATTCTCTGCACTTTCTTCGGATTGACATCCAAACACACTGAAATGTTCGTACTGGAGCTTCCGGTGCGAATGCCTAGCAGTGCAGCATGCCGTTTCCAAATTTCTGGTGGAGTGAATTGCATCCTGGTGTTATTTCTCTCACTGACGGTGCCCAACTGATGCCACTACACTGTGCGGTTAACAAAATTACAATCAATCAAAGGGCATTATTTAAGAAATTAAAAATATAAAATGGCGACAATTTACCCATCGTTCTCTGTACACGACCTTTTGCAGCCGAACAGATTATTATTACTGTAGTGATTCAATCTTCATTTGTGATCGTGTGTCAGCTCAGATCAGCTCATATATATATACAGAGCCTAAGAAAAGTTTTTAGCAAGAAGAAATAAATTACATTGAAATTCTAAATTCAATGACATAATTCAAACTTAACATAAATAAATATCATTTGAACCTAGTATAAAGTAGATCCTCCATTTGTGAGTTTCAGAGCTTGTATTCGATTTTTCATAGATTTGATCAAGTTATCAGGCAATAAGGGAGCTTGGAGAACCTGATACTGACTGGCCAGATAGAAGGAAAAAGAGACAGAGGAAGGCAGCAAATAACATATTTGCAGAGCCTGATCAGGTGGATAAAGTTTGTGGGACACGCAATGAGAAAGGAGAGCCTGGAGAACCTGATACTGACTGGTCAGATAGAAGGAAAAAGAGACAGAGGAAGGCAGCGGATAACATATTTGCAGGGCCTGATCAGGTGGATGAAGTTTGTGGGACACACAATGAGAAAGGAGAGCCTGGAGAACCTGATACTGACTGGACAGATAGAAGGAAAAAGAGACAGAGGAAGGCAGCGGATAACATATATGCAGGGCCTGATCAGGTGGATGAAGTTTGTGGGACACGCAATGAGAAAGGAGAGCCTGGGGAACCTGATACTGACTGGTCAGATAGAAGGAAAAAGAGACAGAGGAAGGCAGCGGATAACATATTTGCAGAGCCTGATCAGGTGGATGACGGAACGGGGGTTGCGAGGTGTAACAGGAGCGAACATACTAAGAGACACAAGGGATAGGGAGACGTGGAGAACCATGATCGCCTACGCCCTGAAGGAACAGGGCACATAGAAGAAGAAGATCAACAATCTTATGTTCCATATTTTGCCCCTCATTTAGCAATGTTTCTTTAAGGGATGCCACTGAACTGATTTTGGTGGCAAGCTCTCGAAGTTTTCACTCAAAGTGCTCCAAAATGTGCTCTAATACATTCATGTCATAAATATTGGGCTACCCATGACAATAACTTGATTCCTTGCGATTCCCTCGAGGTCTTTACAATTTGCTCGTATGACATGGCGCTCCATCTTCTTGAAAAAGATAGACATTATTATCAATCTTTTATTTTTTGTTGCTACAACGTACACCCCTGAAGATCATCTTGGAAGAAGATCTAGAGAACTTGGGAACATAAAGAGATGGATAATAAAATCAACTGTCAAAGATACAGCCCATTTCTTACCGCTTTCAATTATAATACGTGAAAGATTATCCGTGAGTACGAACAGATTTTATCAAAAATAAACAGACACAATGTTTGCAATTTATTGATTCTGACATTCCTCAAAATATATTTGCTAACATTAAAAGGAAAAAGAAAGTAAAAAAGAAAAAATAAATAAAGGGAAGGGAAGCTGAAAAAATTATTGTCTAGACATTGTTACAGAGGATAGGGAAAAAAAAGGGAAAAAAGACACAGAGAAACGACACTTCAAGTAATGGTGCAGATAGCGAGATGAAGAGTTTTAAAAGGTTAAAAAATAGGCAAACCGCTCCGTTGTCTCCCCTGTTGAGGGGGTCTGGCTAGTTTTTAATATTTTAAAACTATTCATCTTGCAATGAGCACCATCATTTGACAAGGCACCAGAAGTGTCGAAACAAAATAGCTACTTTGTAGTGATACTATAATATATTATGTTGCAAATTTTAAATGAATATTATTCGGTCCCCTTTGTATTAAGTACTTTTTTAAGATTAGTGTGTTTTGTTTTTGGGTGGGGGATACGGAATTTTATCCCATTCATACCAACCATATATATATATATCCGAGTGAATAAAGAAAAATGTAACCTTTGTAGTGGGCAATAATTTGTACATGTTCTAAACTGTAATTTATGGAGGAAATATTGTAAAAAGTCTGATGATATGAGCTAATTAAGCTCATTAAAATGAGCTATAGTTTATAACTAATATGACGTGGTGAGTTTTCCTTTATAAACTTATATATATATATATATATATAGTCATCTGCAGACACATTTATTTCGCTGGTACGGTTAGACATCCGAGCCATGGTAGAAGAAGGTAGCCTGTTAACGCGTGATATATCATGTAAACACGGCAATAGCTAAGGGTGTTATATATATATATATATATATATATATATATATATATATATATATATATACAAATTTCATTGAATAATATATACAAGTTCTGTCTATTTATTTTGTGTAAGATCCTTTCGTATGATCTGATTAGCTTGATAGTGTTGTCATGAAAAGACGACAAGAAATCGCAGTAATTGTTGATTTTTTATCAGTGGGTTTTTGGTCAAATGAGAGTATAGTGGCATGAGGATATTTCTCTGGGGACTGCTACTACTATGGGTATAGGGGGTAAGTATAATAACTATGACCTCTCCCGTCGATTACAGGCATTGAAGTATGTTAGTGGAGGTGTCGAAATTTATTTTATTTAGGCTAGGTTTAATTTTCTCTGTATAACTCCACTCTGTTAATAATTTAAATGTTCTATATTCACTGTATATTAAATGTTCATCCTTTGATAATGGCTTATGTAAGCCGAAAGCTCAGACCTGATAAAAAATCAACAGTTCACACTCCACCCACGTCTATTGAACAGGTGAAGAGGCTCATCCCTTGTTTCCTGTTTAGGATGTGGTTTCCGGTTTTTCTCTTTTCTAATCTTCTCACTCTTATGTAGCCCCCTGCACATCAGTGGCGTTACCGCCTTGCTTGGGGTGATATGATTAAAAAAAAAATTACTGCGATTTCTTGTCGTCTTTTCATGACAACACTATCATGCTAATCAGAGCATACGAAAGGATCTTACACAAAATAGACAAAACTTGTTTATATTATTCAATGTAACCTGTATTAATGAAAAAATGCTGCCAAAATACACACAATATATATATATATATATTAATTCAAACGTTATTTTTAGTGGATGCCCGTATTTAAGTAGACGCCCCGTTTATTTTAAACAGCATTTATTTCGTTTACTGTCGTGTGTACTCGAGAGCTAGGAATGATGGGCATGTGCCTTTTCTCTGAAACTTGAGGTTTTATCTTCAGGTAGGAGGAGTCGATTATTGACTTTGGATATGCTTATCCTCATTTCCCTGTTTAATGTTTTCCTTTGTGTGAGTAGATGTGTGTATATTAATTATTTCCTTATGTTTTATTTCTCCTTAGTTTCGTAATTGGGCACAGGCATGAATTACCGATTTATTCCATAGACTGGCTAAGCTAATGACAGGGCGAAGCAGATTCGTGAATGAAGCAAGTTGGCCGCCTGAATTTCTGAAGTGACGATGACGCTCTCGTGTTGTCACGGCTAATCGACCAGTTTTCTTGTAAGTTAAATTTAGCTTCGCCATTAAAAAGAAAGTTTGGCTAAAATGTCTACGGTTCGTAGTGATGCGTCTGTGCCTATACGGTTCAATGAATGTGTTCATAGCTAATTAGTGCCATGTTCCTCAATCGGTGCGTTCCGGCATACTAATGCATACTACCTCAGGGTAGCCACGTGCACCCCAAGTTAACCGAAGAATAACGTATGAATTATTTTTATATTTAAAAATTCAAATGTAAACTCAATAGTCATCTCTTATCTCACTAACTTTCAACCTCTCCCCCTTTCTCTCTCTCTCTCTCCCTCTCTCTCTCCCCCCTCTCTCTCTCTCCCTCTCTCTCTCTCTCATGCTACTTTCTTCGTCCACTCCACTCTCATCAGTATTTTCATCCATCTCCTACCCTCTTCTTGACACCCCCTGTAACCTGTCACTCTTTCTCATAACTTACCTCCTATGTAAACCCCTGCTCAACAGTGGCAGTAAAATACCTTACTTGGGGCGACACGATTATAAGAAAAAGTCGATAGTCATCTTTTATCTCACTAACTTGCATCCCTCTCTCTCTCTCTCTCTCTCTCTCATGCTACTTTCTTCGTCCACTCCACTCTCATCAGTATTTTCATCCATCTCCTACCCTCTTCTTGACACCCCCTGTAACCTGTCACTCTTTCTCATAACTTACCTCCTATGTAAACCCCTGCTCAACAGTGGCAGTAAAATGCCTTACTTGGGGCGACACGATTATAAGAAAAAGTCGATAGTCATCTTTTATCTCACTAACTTGCATCCCCCTCTCTCTCTCTCTCTCTCTCTCTCTCTCATGCTCTTTTTTTCTCATCCTTCCCCTACCCTCTTCCTGACACCCCCTGTAATCTGTCACTAGTTCTCATAGCTTACCTCCTATGTAACACCCTGCTCAACAGTGGCAGTAAAATGCCTTGCTTGGAGGACATGATTAGAAGAAAAAATAAATTTAAAGGTCTCCTGACACCCATCTCATATGATGTTTAAAAATAAATACTTTTTTCAGGAGTATTTTTTATCATTTTCCTATTTTCAAATTTGCTGAGTAATTTTTTTTATTAAAATTTAACGTGCACTCCAGAGCTTAATCATTCTGCACGTGCACCCTGAAGTTAAAAGGTTGGGAAAAACTCAGTGTTGCTCCATTGCGGCAAATTTAGCAGTCAGACGAAGGTTGTATGTCACTCTGAGTTCAATCGTCGCATTCTCCCGTTTGAATGATGACTCGTTTATCTGAGCTGTATATTTAACAGTTAGTTGATCGTTTTTAGCTGTGTCGCGATATGGGTACTAGACATTTTGGCTTGCGGTATTATATATATCTAGCTGTGGTCAGATGCCACTGTGTCATTTCCAGTTCAGATTCTCTGATCTCCGGATAATAAATACCAAACAAGCTAGACTTCAAGGCGTTGACCATGTCCATCATAGTTTATGAATATAGAATGCAGCGCAGTACGTAATCTGATCAATAAAACAACATCAAAGATTAACACTCACGAGTCAGACACTCTACTGAACCGGACAATATCGCCAATACTCGGGAAAATATGGTCGCCTTTTATACACGTCGCATTGAATATTTTGAGCTTTCTGATTGGTTAATCCTTCTATTGGTGAACTATCAATCAGCCAGCTCATGGCTGGCTCACTAGTATATAACGGTACCAAAAAACTTCAACAGAAGATTGATGTAGTAAACGAATTCGCTTGCGTCTGAGACTTCCACAATATGATAGAGAACCAACCAAAGCTTGTTGATACCGTGGATATGGGCTCGGGATGAGAAATCTGAGAGCCGAGTTTAAATTTCCATTGAATTCGTTGCATTCACTTACGCGCAAATACTCTCGGAAAAGGTATTAATACCTCTCTTCTCCTTCCAGCTATGAGCAGGACAGTTTGGATTCTATAACCTTGCTTAGCAACTAGGCTACCGCAGAAAGTAATGGCAACCTACTGCGGAAAAATATTCTGCCCAGTTAGTCATGTCTATTTCGAGACATGATCACCCAAGCGTTTATCACGCACGTCACTTAACTGACTGAATGAAATAGTAATATAAGACAGAGTTTTTAACGTAGACATCCAAAGGCTGATAACAGGAGAAAAATGACTTTTCAAAAATTGAATAAGCTCATGAAGAACAACTGAAAAAAGAAATCGCCAAGATCTCCTGCGATATTCATTTTCCTGTATTGCTTTGAATGCTTGGAAGATTTGAATCTAAACTTATTTATGAATGGAACTTTGTCTGTGTGTGTGTCTGTGTGTGTGTGTGTGTGTGTGTGTGTGTGTGTGTGTGTGTGTCCGTCCGTTACCTATAGACTCCGAAACGGCTGAACCGATTTTCTTGAAAATTTACACACTTGTACTATAAGCGTCTGCGAGTGTTCTTAGCTAGGTTTTGTGTCGAGGAACCCTCCGATAAATATCGAAAATCGATAATCGAAAAAATCGGGTTATAGAAGGAGTGGTCCGATTTTAATCAAATTTGATTCACTCATAGACAAAGACATAAGAAACGATATTCAGAAGTTTCAAGGTTGCAGTTCTTACAATAGTGCAGAAAATCAATAATATATATATATATATATATATATATATATATATATATATATATATATATATAAGGCAAGATGTTTGAGTGTGTGTGTCTGTTTATCTGCCTGTATGTCTGTATTTTTTTCAGCTCTTTTATTTTAGTTTTTAGTTTTGATTCGGGTTTGGCTCTAAGTAGGTATGATTGTAGTTCTTAGTCTCAGCCATCATACCATTTACTCCGAGGACTTATTTAGCCTTTAAAATTCAGTTTACGAGGAAAAAACTTATTTTAGGAAATCAAAATTTGACTTACATCCATTCATTTTTCTTTCAGTTTACGGTTTCGCTTTAACTGGAAACAACTGTTACTTTTTAGTCTTTCGTGCCAACGTCCAAAGAGTCTGAGCTCCAAGACCATGGATTAGTTTTAAAGCTTTCATTACACCCAAGCAACGCCGGGCTATACTGCTAGCATTTTATAAAGAAATAGGTGATTATGTTTCCCCACAACTTCTTTTTGTTATAATCTGTGCGAACCACACAGTTTCTTGAAAAAATTATTGGTTTCTAGTTACGTTCTGGACAGTTTTGGAACCAGGGTTGTCTGTTCTGCTACGAACCGTCAATGCTGTAGGCAATCATAACTTTCCAATGTTTTTTCTTTTACTTTTGTTGCGTTTTGTGTCGTCTCTGCATCACACGGTACTATGTAAAAGGGTATAAACGAAAAAGACTATTTTTATCCATTGTTTTATTAGGAGAGAATAATGGCAGCTTGAATTTTAACAGGCAGGTGAGGGAACGTCATTATAGGAACGAATGTCGCACGTTGCCTCAACGAGTGGTCTTGGATGCTGGTAACCTGAGTCTGAGATGAGTATCAACGCATCAAAATTGTTACGCTTCTCTGTTGAATTCGCGCCGTTTTGGACGTATATTCAAAATCCGACTAAGGCAATTCATCATTATCAGAATACCCTACCCCAAAAGAACTAAATTGCAGACCATTCTAGCCCTGGCCTTTGAATTTTTTCTTTGACCCTCGTATTCTGGCCCTAGCCTTTGCATTATGCCTCTGGCCCTGATCTTTGCCTTCTCCAAAGTTTTCTATTCATATTATTCCTACTAGACTAGTTGCTCAAGTCTATCAAGTCTGTCAAGCTCAGTCTACACTGTTTTTATCCCATGACAGGGAGTGGGGTTAAAAGAAAATAATTTCCTGTCAATCCTAATGACATTAGTTCGTAAGCATAGATTCTCAAACTTTTTGCTGCGATTACCCCAAAACAAAATTTCACTATTGTCCATTACCCCAATGAACAAATACCCATAATATCGGAAAAGAAGTAATTGGAATACTGCTGCCATATCTGGTCTGGTGTCCTTGCTACTCTCCTTGGGCTTCTTGACAAAATACAAAGGAGAATCTGGTTGATACTGACTTGGCAGACCGGTTGCAACCACTCTCTCACCGGCGTGATGTGGCTTCCCTGTGGCTCTTCTACAAGTACTTTCATGGCTTTTGCTCCGATGAACTTAGATCACTGGTGCCACCTAAGCACAAATTTGCACGAGATACTAGGTTAGCAAGTAGGTCCCACCCTTTTACAGTTAAACAGATAAGATGTAACCGTAATTTCTACTCCAACAGCTTCTTTTCTCACGCTTTCCGCCTGTGGAATTCCCTTCCACAAGTCTGCTTTCCCGACAACGACAATCTTCAGGTTTTTTAATGTAGGGTCAATAGACACCTCCTATCACACTAACTTCCCATTATCCTCGGAAAACTCTCATCTACTCAACCCTCATTTTCGGTATCCTTACCCGCCTATCACCCACCCTCTGACATTTCCTATATTTAACCATCCTTCCTCCACTCTATGTAGCCCCCTGCGCAGTAGTGGCAGTGAAAGGCCTTGCTCGAGGTGAAACGCTCATAAATATATATATATATATATATATATATTAATACATCAAAAGCAGACAAAGTTAATGGAAATTATTCAATACAATAGTACCAGTCTTTAATGATCGGAGGTATAGTAGCCGTAACCTAGCCGTGATTCTTAATGTGAGTGTATTGCCTGTGCTAGTTTATTTATTCTTGGCTTTATGACTGAAACGGCTATTCGAGCGTCGTTTTCCACGTTGAGTCTGCTACGTTTCTTGGTCTTCATTCCAAGGACACAGTGTGAAATTATAAGCTGATTGCCTCTTCCCAAACCAAACATTCATTACCCGCAAAATATGGGCTCATTACCCCATTGGGGTAATTTACTCCGGAGTTGGGAACGATAGGTATAAGGGAATGCAACAAACTAAGCTGGAATTCGAATTGAGCCATTGAATACCATGAATAAAATATGCGATAATGATTGCGTTTTTTTAGAAATTACAAAGAAATTGTTGATAACAATGAAAAACAACTGCAATCCCTGAGACAAGAATACTTGGATAATTTAAAACTCACATGGTGCATATATGGCAGAGAAAGCAGAAGAATGAAGCGGGACGCCCGTTTAACAAATTTGAAGAAATAGATGAAGGATTAAGTACCAGAAAGAACGGGTGGATAAGAGAAAGTATTGCTGAGAATAATTAATGCTATTTTATTTTCCTTTTATCATTTGCATTTCGCTATCGTATCAACAGGCGTCGGGGACCTAATTTATGGATGGTTATACCATGAAAAGATTGGAGATTACTGGTGGAAATATTTAATGTGGCAGGAGTTACATCTCCGGGGATTCACTTTAGATTCTACAGAAACCTCAATTTTGACGCATTAAAATCACTCAGGTGAGGCATACTGATAGACAGAATAAAGATATTTAAATTTAAAAAAACAGAAAAGAAAAACATTCGTTATCATCGCATCAACAGCCAACATGTTTTTAGCAGCCGGAATAAATGAGTAGATAAATAAAATAATAAGAAAAGCCTATGATAACGCAATTTGTATGATATTTTAAAGAGATTGAAAAATTCAGCAAAATGATACGGAACAGTGTTTTCGAAAGCAGGAGGGACATTGAAAAAATTTATATAAAAGACATATTATTCCTCGTCATTAGAAAAATATAGTGTAAAAATGTTGTACCAGTTGCTATTTTACTGTTACTAATAATAAGATTTTCGAAAGCAGGAGGGACATCGGAAAAATTTGATATAAAAGATTTATTATTGCTTGTCATCAGGAAAATACAGTGTAAAAATTCTGTACCAGTTGCTATTAATTTAACTGTTACTACTAATAAGAAGAAAAATTTTGAAAGATTTACATGGTTACGCAAAGGTAACTTAAAAAGTGAAACGTTATTCCAAGTAATGACTACCCAGAATAAGTATATTGGAACGAACTGCATAAAATCATTTGATAAAGCTGAACAAAATAATAAATGCTGCCTTTACCAGAACAAATATAAAATTTTCTGTCATATAAAAAGCGAATTTCATGAATTAGCCTAGAAAGTGTACAAAAATAGTTATGATTAATTGGAAATAGTAACCCAATGCACGGCTCGGAACGAGAAATCGGGGAGCCGAATTCGAATTCCAGTTGAATCCATTGTATTCACTTACGCGCAAATACCCTTGGGAAAGGTATTAATCCATCTCTTCCTTCCAGTTATGGGTTAAATAGCAGAACAGATTGGGTTTCTGTAGCCTTGGTCGGCAACCAGTCTACCGCAGAAAGCAATGGCAAACTATTGCGGGATAATCATCTGCCCAGTCAGTCATGTCTCTTTCGAGACATGATCGCCCAAGGGTGTATCACGTATGGCACTTAACTGACTGACTGAACCCAATGCACAAAAAAATAGGAGTTCGTCATGTAGATAAATAATATATTCACTCACCATATGTTGTCCAAGAAAAATGAAGAAATAAAGCTCATTGGGATCTTGAAATTCAAATGGATTAGACACTCGACAAGTGACAAGATTTAGTCGTCATAAACAAAGAAGGGAAGATGTATTAGATATTGAGGAGGCCTTTGATTGAAATACAGTGAATAACCAAAAAGATATCTTACAAGAGAAGTTTTCAAAAGATGCAGCTGAAGAGAGTGACAAGAAAGGACTACAGATAAACTGCAAGAAAACCGAACGCATGGTCATCAGCGAAAGGAGCTGCCCAAAATGCCAATTACAAGTGAGGGACTCTAAAATCAAGCAGATACAGAAATTTCTATACCTAGGAAGTGTTCTCACAGAAGAAAGAAAGTGCGATACAGAGATCCAAGGTGAACTGGCATGAGGAAAGAAGTATTCCAGAAGTTGAGTAAAGTATTAAGAAACAGGACAATTTCACTAGAAACAAAGAGGAGAGTACTGGATTGTTATGTGATGTCGGTTCTTCAATATGGCAGTGAATGTTGGACAATATCTTCGAAGATGAAGGAAAAACGTGAAGCAGCTGAAATGTGGTTCTACAGAAGGATGATGCGGATAACATGGACCGAGCATGTGAGCAATGACAAGGTTTTGGAAAGGATTGAAATGAAAAGGAAATTAATACTGAGCACCAGGAAGAGATAAATAAAGTTCCTGGGGCATGCAATGAGGAAGGAGGGCTTGGAGAACCTGTTAATAACAGGTCAGATAGAGGGAAAAAGAGACAGGGGAAAGCAGCGGATAACATGTTTGAAGGACCTGATCAGGTGGATGACGGAATGAGGGTTTCATGGTGTAACAGGAGAAAGCGTGGCAAGAGCCACCAGGGATAGGGAGATGTGGAAAGCCATGATCGCCTACGTCCTGAAAGGACATGGCACTAAAAGAAGAAAGAGCATGAAGGTGACATTTGTTTCTATCATATTTGGAGAACATGGAACAATACTGAAGAGCCATGTAAAAATACTGCGGAGAATTGAATATCGGATGTAGAATTCAAACTATTCCTTACTCAGATGAACTGATTTACCGAAAAGACTAAATTACTTTCCAGAGATGATATCACAGGATTTCCAGTGAAAACTCTGACATTTCTGGAGACTGACAGATACTACACTCTGACCCATAGTAGAAATAAGCACATTCATGGCATTATTATTATTATTATTATTACTAGAAATATCGTAGAAGTCCTTATACCGAAAAATTCACCTTATTTATTGAATGACCCTCGTATATGTCCTTATACCGAAAATTCACCTTATTATTGAATGGCCCTCGTAGAAGTCCTTATACCGAAAAATGCACCTTATTTATTGAATGACCCTCGTAGACGTCCTTATACTGAAAAATTCACCTTATTTTTTGAATGACCCTCGTAGAAGTCCTTATACCACAAAATTCACCTTATTTATTGAATGACCCTCGTAGAAGTACTTATACCGAAAAATTCACCTTATTTTTTGAATGACCCTCGTAGAAGTCCTTATACCACAAAATTCACCTTATTTATTGAATGACCCTCGTAGAAGTACTTATACCGAAAAATTCACCTTATTTTTTGAATGACCCTCGTAGAAGTCCTTATACCACAAAATTCACCTTATTTATTGAATGACCCTCGTAGAAGTACTTATACCGAAAAATTCACCTTATTTTTTGAATGATCCTCGTAGAAGTCCTTATACGGAAAAATTCATTTTATTTTTTTTATTTTTTATTTTTTTTTCATAAGCGTTTCACCCCGAGCAAGGCATGTCACTGCCGCTACTGCGCAGGGGGCTACGTAGAGTGGAGAAAGGATGATTAAATATAGGAAATGTCAGAGGGTGGGTGATAGGCGGGTAGGGATACCGAGAATGAGGGTTGGGTAGATGAGACTGTTCTGAGAATAATTGGGAGTTAGTGTGATAGGAGGTGTCTATTGACCCTACATTTAAACACCTGGAGATTGTAACTGTCGGGAAGAATGACCCTAGTAGAAGTCCTTATACCGAAAAATTCACCTCATTTATTGAATGACCCTCGTACATTTAATTCAAATCATTTCACCCCAAGCAAGGCAGTAATGCCACTAGTACACAAGAGGGTTACGGGGAGTGCAAGTGAGAGAAACGACTGAGTATAGGGTGGGTTCTATTAAACGGGATTCAAGAAGATAGATGATGATGATTAACGTTGCATTTAAATTTAGATTGTGGTTATCAGAGAAACAAGTAAACGGAAGGGATTTTCTAAAGTCGAGATATCCGAAAAAAAAAATTATTGGAATAAAAATGCAAAAGGTGGTAACTAGATGCCAATCTAGTAGCAGGCTGAAATTCATGTCGTCCGGGCACCAGGATGAAAAAATAAAACTTGCCATGAAACTATGTTTTTTCTTTTTTAATCGTGTCGCCCCAAGCAAGGCATTTAACAGCTACTTTTGATCAGGGGGTTACATAGGAGGAATGTCATGAGAAAGAGTGATAGGTAACCGGAGGTGTCAGGAAAAAAGTATGAGAAGGAAGAGACTATTGATGAGAGTGGAGTGGACGGAAAAAAGCATGTGGGAGAGGATGTAAGTTAGTGAGACAGCAGATGACTATTGACTTTACATTTGAATTCTTGAAGATTGTATCTGTCGGGAAAGCAAGTATGCAGAAGAGAATTCCACAGACTGAAAGTGCGAGAAAAGAAGCTGATGAAGTAGAATTTGCGTTTACATTTTATTGGTTTCACAGTAAAAGGGTGGGACCTAGTTGCTAATTTTTGGGCTCGAGGAAATTCGTATATAGGGGGTACCAGTGAGCTAAGTCCATCGGAGCAGAAGCCGAGAAATTATTTGTATAAGAGACACAGGGAAGCCACACTGCGTCGGTGAGAAAGCGACTGTATCCTTGCTGCCAAGTCGAGATCGATCCTATTACAGATTCTCCGTTGGATTTGGTGAAGGATACCTAGGTGGATAGCAGGAGCACCCGACCAGATGTGTAGAAAAAACAGAGGTAAGCCTCTCAATGTCAGTGAGAAAGTGACTGAAGTTGAGATGCCATGTCAAGATCGATTGCATTGCAGATCCTTCTTTGGATTTTGTCAAGCATCTCGACATGAATAACAGGAACACCCAACCAGATATGGTACCAGTATTCAATGCACGAATAAATGGTAGATTAGTAAACATGCAAGATGGACTATGACGAGTTACTATCGAGAATATTTCATTAACTTTTTGAAGATGTCATCTTCCATCAATATTAGTGGTGGCATATTTGGCTTGGTCGTTACGTCGTCAGAACATTATCAGTTTCGATTCTCACATTGGTCGATTTGTCAAGGGGGTGATTTCTTGATAATGTCGGCAGAGGAACATGGTTTCAACGACTCTCACTGTTGAGAAAACCCTGACACAGGCTTTGTGAAACGGGTTAGAAACTATTGATTGTTGGGTTTGTTTCATTTTGTTTTATGGCATATCAACCTTAATGGGTTATTTGATGCCGACAAAGTTTTTAGGATAGACACGAATATGTATTCTTTGTAAGAAATCAGTTTGCAAATCAGGTTTCACTTTTTGCTGGTAATATTTTTCTCAATTTTTGTTGA
>JBBBDQ010000352.1:2402500-2472500 GCA_037127315.1 Ascarosepion bandense
GTTAGAGGGTGGGTGATAGGCGGGTAAGGATACCGAGAATGAGGGTTGGGTAGATGAGAGTGTTGTGAGAATAATTGGGAGTTAGTGTGATAGGAGGTGTCTATTGACCCTACATTTAAACACCTGGAGATTGTAGCTGTCGGGAAAGCAGACTTGCGGAAGGGAGTTCCACAGGCGGGAAGCGCGAGAAAAGAAGCTGTCGGAGTAGAATTTACGGTTACATCTTATCTGTTTAACTGTAAAAGGGTTGGACCTAGTTGCTAATCTAGTATCTCGTGTAAATTCGTGCTTAGGCGGCACCAATGATCTAAGTTCATCGGAGCAGAAGCCATGAAAGTACTTGTAGAAGAGGCACAGGGAAGCCACTTCACGCCGGTGAGAGAGTGGTTGCAGCCGGTCTGCCAAGTCAGTATCAACCACGTTACAGATTCTCCTTTGTATTTTGTCAAGAAGCCCAAGGAGAGCAGCAGGGTCACAAGGAAAGTGTTTTCTTCTTCTATGTGACTTGTCTTTTTAGGACATAGTCGATCATGACTTTCCACGTCTCCCTTATAAGGAATATTGAAGAGTTTCACAAGGAAAGAGTCTTCTTCTATGTACTTTATCCTTTCAGGACGTAGGCGATCATGGATTTCTTCTTCTCCCTCTCCTTGGTGGCTCTTTACACACTTTCTTCTGTTACACCACGCAACCCCGTTCTGTCATCCACCTGCTCAGGCCCTTCAAATATGTTATCCGCTGCTTTCCCCTGTCTCTTTTTCCCTCTATATGGCCTGTTAGTATCAGATTCATGTAGGCGTTCTTCGTCATTGCGTGTCCCAGGAACTTTAGCTGTTTTTTCCTGATGCTCAGTATTAATTTCCTTTTAAGATATATAAAAAAACTTGTGTGAATAGGTGGAGTAAAGGAAAGCAAGGTGTAAGGAATAAATATCAATTGTAAGAATGCGGAATATTTAGTTTTCAACAAAAGGAACATCATAACCTGCAAAATACAAATCGCAGTTCAGATTTGGTTTTACAGCCTTGGGTAATGGCAACCTACTGTGGGAATATCCTCTGCCTAGTCAGTGTTGTCTCTTTCGAGACAGGATCGCCCAAGCATTTATCACATATGGCACTTAACTGACTGACTAAATATAATAGTTGGATACATAATTAAAAATTCTACTGAGCATAAAGTGGGGGATGAATTTTATATTGTTTTGAAGTAATAAACTGCTCCCCCACTAATTACTACTTAATAATATAATACATCTCTTACCCCGCTAGCTATGAGTCAAATAACATGAAAGATTGGGTTCTATAGCCTTGGTTGGCAACTAGCCTACCGCAGAAAGTAAAGGCAACCTTGTGCGGGATAATCTTCTGTCCAGTGAGTCATGTCTCTTTCGGGACATGATCCCTCAAGCGTGTATCACGTACGGCTCTTAACTGACTGAATATAAGCGTCAGTCCCCCAGTTAAGTAGCGTACGTGATACCCGCTTGGGTGATTATATGTCGGCAGAAACTTTTTCTCGTAGTAAGTTCTCATTTTTTTCTGCCGTAGATTGGTCAAAACCCAGCCCAGAGAACACAGTCTGCTATTTAACCCATAGCTGGAAGTATAAAAGATGGATTTATAACGTTGCTAAGGATATTTGCGCGTAAGTGAAATGCACCTATTTTAACTGGAATTCGAACTCGGCTCTCCGATTTCTCATTCCGAACCGATATCTGTTGTACAACAACGCATGTCTCACTGGTATCATTTGAATTCTTGTAGTAAAACACAAGATACCCACCAGTTTTCACTATATTTTGTAATTATAGTTATTCTATTCTTCAAATAAAACGTAGAATTAATAAACTCAAATACGAAAATGTCTGACTGACTCAATTCTACAATATTGGTTTTGCTACATTTATTCTTATAGAAATAAAATACAATCACATTTTATTAAGTTATATATTCACTATTATTTGCAATGGGAGCTCTTCGATATCTTTTGAATAAAACTCTAAATGTTATGATGTGAAAATCTTACCAATTTTCTCTAGAATCTGATTTGCATTAGAGAAAACATTTTTGCATTAGAGAAAACATTTTTGCATTAGAGAAAACATATCAAAGGGGCTTGCAGCGATCGAAAATTGTAATAAGCTTTTTGCACAAATTTAGGTAAATATGGCGGGTCAGGTAGAACAGAGCAGACAATATCAATTTTTTTTAACGATATGCAGCCTTGCAAAAAGAGATTTTTTTATTTAATCCACTGTATACGCTGCTACTATCGTACACAAACAGTCATTTCTACAAGTATTTTCATGTCAACTGCTCTGACGAGCTTTTTTCCCTGGTTCCCCGACCATATGTATTTACTCGAGCTTCTAGATTTGCATCTAGGTCCCACCTTTTACCATCGAAATAAATAAATGTAATCGCCTCTTCTACTCTGATACTTCTACTCTCGTTTATCACCAGGCCTACGTACTCCTAATAGTCTACGTGATCAAAGTAATCTTTGTTTAGCAGAAAAATTAGAATTTTAAAATTTCAATATCAGAATGTACTTCTTAATAAAACGTAACGAATTTATTAGCATGTGTCATCACCATAGTAAATTCAAATTTCACTAATTCCCTCCTTCTTCTATTTATTCATAAAATGTTTTGCCTCTGACATAGATTAGAGTTAAAATTTGATGAATCTGAACCTTTTTCATACCTACTAACCACTGACCCAATGGTCAAACCACATACTTTCCACTACTAAAATAAAATTACTACTACAATTCTCCTCTGCTTGACCCTATCGGAACCAACATTCCTCACTCCTTCTTTTATTAACTCTTCCTTCTGGTACTAGAATTTTTCTCCATTCTTTGTTTGCATGTCTCGAACTGACATGTTGAAATAGCTATCCCTACGAAATGTGATTTGAATTTACAGATAAATAAACGAATATCTGCTCTGTAAATTAAATTTACAATGAGCTCTCTGATGGATCAATTTTAATGATTAAACGATATTACTAGTATTCTCTCGGATTATTAACCTATCTTTTGCTGGATTTTTTTTACTGATATATATATATATATACACATACATACATACATATATATATATAAAAGTTTTGTAATTTGCTTGAAGCATTGTGTATATTAGGTGTATTGTTAGGTCTTGAAAGCTGTCACAATGCGTTTAGTAAAAAAAAGGAAAGTAAAGAAGTTGTTGGGTATTACTTATTTATTAAACATTAATATTTAGTGGTCAAAATCTCATCTTCAGAATGGTAGGAGAAATTGTGTTCGAGTTCGTGCCTTTCAAACAATGGTCATTCCTGGCTGCTGCTGCTATCATTGATTGTAGTGGTAGCAATAAACACGCCATTTAAAGCAGATAGATAAAACGAGAGTCATAAAACAAACCCTCTTCCACATTGGCAAAAGTCAAACTAGCGATCAGGTCAACTCATACTTAGATAAACCACTTATTAAAGTAGACTGATATCATCAGACCATGAAAAGGCCCAGCTATCAATCACACATTTAAATGCCATAAACACACACACATACATACATGCTCTAGCACACGTAAACACACACACACACACACACACACACACACACACACACACACACACACACACACACACACACACACTACAATCAATGACAGCAGAAGCAGCAGCAAAAAATAACCATTCGTTGAAAGGCACGGAACTGTAACAAAAGCACTCCTACCATTCTGAAGAAAAGATCTTGATCTCGAAATATTAATGTATAATAAATAGGTAATACTCAACAACATCTTTACCTTCCTTTATTTTACTGAACGCATTGTGACAGCCATCAAGACCTAACGATATATATATATATATATATATATATATATATATAACAACACATTTCTAGTTGTTCTGTAGATATATAAATAAAAATTATGATGGTGGCCGCAAATTCCCTTTTAAAGAACTAACTTTGATGACGAGGGTACCATCCTAACAATTAGTGCCAGGAAATTCCGTTTTAAAGAATTCACTTTAATGTCGAAGGTATCATCCTAACTATTAGTGCCAGTAAATCCCGTTTTAAAGAATTAGCTTTAATGACGAGGCTACCGTTCTAAATATTAGTGTCAGTAAATTCCGTTTCAAAGAATTAACATTAATGACGAGGGTATCATCCTACTTATTAGTGCCAGTAAATACCGTTTTAAAGCATTGACTTTAATGACAAGGTTAACATCATAAATATTAGTGCCAGTAAATTCCGTTATAAAGAAGTAATTGTAATGACGAGGGTACCATCCTAAATATTAGTGCTAGTAAATTCCGTTTCAAAGAATTAACTTGAATGACGAGTGTATCATCCGACCTATTAGTGCCAGTAAATAACGTTTTAAAGCATTGATTTAATGACAAGGGTACCATCATAACTATTAGTGCCAGTAAATTCAGTTTTAAAGAATTAACTTTAATGATGAGGGTACCATCCTACATATTAGTGCCAGTACATACCGTTTTAAAGCATTGATTTTAAAGACAAGGGTACCTTTATAACTATTTGTGCCAGTAAATTCCGTTTTAAAGAATTATCTTTAATGACTAGTGTACCATCTTATCTATTAGTGCTAGTAAATACCGTTTTAAAGTATTGACTGAAATGACAAGGGGAGCATCATAACTATTAGTGTCAGTAATTCCATTTTAAAGAGTCCACTTTAATGTCATGGGTACAATCATAACTATTATTGCCTCTATATTCCGTTTTAATGAATTCACTTTAATGACGAGGGTATCATCCTAACTATTAGTGCCAGTGAATTCAGTTTTAAAGATTTAACATTAATAACGAGGGTACCATCCTACCTATTGCTGGCAGTAAATGCTGTTTTATAGCATTGACTTTAATGACAAGGGTACCATCAAAACTATTAGTGCCAGAAAGTTCCGATTTAAAGAATTCAATTTAATGACGAGGGTACCATCCGGCACTAATAGGCAGGATGGTACCCTCGAAAATTCCGTTTTAAAAAATTCACTGTAATGACGAGGGTACCATCCTACCTGTTAGTGCCAGTAAATAACGTTTTAAAGCATTGATTTTAATGACAAGTGTACCATCATAACTATTAGTGCCAGTAAATTCCGTTGTAAAGAATTAACATTAATGACGAGGGTACCATCCTACCTATTAGTGGCAGTAAATACCGTTGAAAGGCATTGACGTTAATGACAAGGGTACCATCATAACTATTAATGCCAGTAAATTTCGTTTTAAAGAATTCACTTGAATGACATGGGTACCATCCTTAATATTAGTGCAACTAAATTCCGTTATAAACAATTCACTTTAATGACGAGGGTATCATCCTAACTATTAGTGCCATTAAATTCCGTTTTGAATCATTGACTTTAAAGACAAGGATACCATCATAACTATTAGTGCCAGTAAATTTCGTTTTAAAGATTTAACTTTAATGACGAGAATATCATCCTAACTATTAGTGCCAGCAAATTCCGTTTTAAAACAGTGACTTTAATGACAAGGGTACCATCATAACTATTAATGCCAGTAAATTTCGTTTTAAAGAATTAACTTTAATGACAATGGTACCATCCTACATATTAGTGCCAGTAAATACCGTTTTAAAGCATTGACTTTAAAGACAAGGATACCATCATTACTATTAGTGCCAGTAAATTTCGTTTTATAGAATTAATTTTAATGTCGAGGGTACCATACTACATTTTAGTGCCAGTAAATACCGTTTTAAAGTATTGACTTTAATTACAATGTTACCATCCTGATTATTAGTGCCAGTAAATCCCATTTTAAAGAATTGACTTAAATGACGATGTTACCGTCCTAACTATTAGAGCCAGTAAATTCTGTTTTAAAGAATTAACTTTAATGACGAAGGCACTATCTTAACTATTGGTGTCTGCAAGTTCAGTTTTAAAGAATTAACTGTAATGACAAGGGTACCATCCTGACTATTGGTGCCATTAAATTACGTTTTAAAGAATTAACTTTAATGAAGAGGGTATCATCCTAAATATAAGGGCCAGTACAGTCCGTTTTTAAAAATTCACTTTAATGACGAGCGTATCATCCTAACTGTTAATGCCAGTTAATTCCATTCTAAAGAATTAACTTTAATGTCGGGCTTACCATCCTAACTATTAGTGCCAGCAAATTCTGTTTTAAAGAATTTACTTTAATGACGAGGGTACCATCCTAACTATTAGTGCGAGTAAATTCTGTTTTAAAGAATTTACTTTAATGACGAGGGTACCCTCCTAACTATTAGTGCGAGTAAATTCTGTTGTAAAGAATTAACTTTAATGGCGAGGGTACCCTCCTAACTATTAGTGCCAGCAAATTCTGTTTTATAGAATTAACTTTAATGATGAGGATATCATCCTAACTATTAGTGCGAGCAAATTCTGTTTTAAAGAATTTACTTTAATGATGTGGGTACTCTCCTAACTATTAGTGCCAGTAAATTCTGTTGTAAAGAAGTAAATTTAATGGCGAGGGTACCATCCTAACTATTAGTGCCAATAAATTCTGTTTTAAAGAATTTACTTTAATGACGAGGGTACCCTCCTAACTATTAGTGCGAGTAAATTCTGTTTTAAAGAATTTACTTTAATGACGAGGGTACCATCCTAACTATTAGTGCGAGTAAATTGTTTTAAAGAATTTACTTTAATGACGTGGGTACCCTCCTAACTATTAGTGCCAGTAAATTCTGTTGTAAAGAATTTACTTTAATGACGAGGGTACCATCCTAAATATTAGTGCCAGTAAATTCTGTTTTAAAGAATTAACTGTAATGACGAGGGTACCCTCCTAACTATTAGTACCAGCAAATTCTGTTTTAAAGAATGAACTTTAATGACGAGGGGACCCTCCTAACTATTAGTGCCAGTAAATTCTTTTGTAAAGAATTAAATTTTATGACGAGGGTACCCTCCTAACTATTAGTGCCAGTAAATTCCGTTTTAAAGAATTAACTGTAATGACGAGGGTATCCTCCTAACTATTAGTGTCAGTAAATTCCGTTTTAAAGAATTAACTGTAATGACGAGGGTACCCTCCTAACTATTAGTGCCAGTAAATTCCGTTTTAAAGAATTAACTGTAATGACGAGGGTATCCTCCTACCTATTAGTGTCAGTAAATTCCGTTTTAAAGAATTAACTTTAATGACGAGGGTACCATCCTAACTATTAATCAAACGCAGCACTTTAAAGATTAAAGTGTAGGTGAATGCAAGAAATTCAAGTAGATTTCTAACGCAGCATTTCGATTTCTAGTTCCGAGTTGATGTCCATTACACCATAACGCAGATTCTCTACAATCTGCTACTGCGCTTAACCTCATAAATTCTAAGTACCATCGAGATACCTTGAAAAAAAAATCATGCACAGACATATTTCCTAATGATTAAATATATTTCAGTCTATCGTAACATCACACGGTTCCATAAGAGACGCGTTGTTGTACGAACCGATGGCAGGTCAAACGGCAGCGAAATTTTTAGGATGCGTAATAAAAGTCTGAAGAATTGGACGAGTTTTAGAAAAAGAAACGTTTCAATGGGAAAGTAACGAATGAGTCTAAACTAAGGAAAAGAAAAAACAAGCAAAATGCAAACAATAGACAATGAATGTTGGGAATTTCATAGAATTTCTTTTAACTTATTTCAGCGATGGAACCTGCTGTGACGAGAAATGTAAGTTGATTTAGACAATAAGGCCAATAGTGAGTAATCTGGTAGAACAAGGACGACGGGGTGCCCAGTCGAAGAGTTTTCGTTGCTTGGTGGCAAAGGGATTATATACAAATCTAAATATTTTTTTTGTTTAAATGGTAAACATACAATAAGAAACATGAAAAAAAAAAAAAAAAGAGCAAAGACAAAAAAAATCTCTGGATACTGAAAATAATCGAAGGGCGAAATAAGTATAGAAAACGTGAAAGAAAAAGAAAGCGACTTATATTGAGTGGACAGGATTAACTAAATGAAAGTGAAAAAGAGAATATATGATTGAAGAAAAAGAAAAAATGTTTTGACCGGAGAGAACGAAAGAAGAACGAAGGAAAAATAAAACAAATATGGAAACGGGAAGAAATGTCAAATGAATTAAGAATGAATGTGGGGGGAGAAAGAGAAGAAAGATGAAAAATGAAAGAAAGAAAATAATGGGGTGAAGAAATAATATGAAACCAAAAGAAAGAAAGAAAGAAAGAAAGAAAGAAAGAGAAAGTCGCGAAAGAAGGTATGCAATTTAATAAAGGAAGAAAAAGGAAGAAGAATAAAAAAATGTAAAAAGTGAATAAAAACAAAGAAAAATAAATGGATGAATGAAAGACGAAAAATATTGATGTTCTAAGATTCACAGAAAAAGAAAGAATGTAAGAAAAGTTACAGATAATTAATAAATAAATCATGAAATAAAAAATTTAGAAGAAGAAAAAAGAAAATGCAAAGATTCAGGAATAAAAAAAAGAAGCAGGGAAATTCTTAATAAATAAAAATGAAAAATGAAAAAGATAGATAGATAGATAGATAGATAGATAGATAGATATGAACAGACTGAGATAGATAGATAGATAGATAGATAGATAGATAGATAGATAGATAGATAGATAGAAAGAAAGACATGAGTTTAGGGGAAAAGCTTAAAGCGAAAAGAAAAGAAAGAGTCAATAATTGTGTGAAGAAGAAAAAGAAGAGAAAAGCATTAAGAATCAGAAAGAAAGAAAGAAACGGAGGGAAAAAAAAGAAAAAATTAAGAATCAGTGACAAAATGGAAAGAAAATAGATAGATAGATAGATAGATAGATAGATAGATAGATAGATAGATAGAACTCAATCAGTGAAAATGAAAAAGAAAAAAGAAAGACAAGAGTTTAAGGGGAAAAAGTAAAAGCAAAAAGAAAAGAAAGAGTCAAGAACTGTGTGAAGAAGAGAAACAAGAGAAAAGCGTTAATAATCAGAAAGAAAGAAAGGGAGAAAAAAAAGAAAAACATTAAGAATCAGTGACAAAATGGAAAGAAAAGAAATAGATAGATAGATAGATAGATAGATAGATAGATAGATAGATAGATAGATAGATAGAATTTAATCAGGGAAAAGAAAGAAGAAAAAAGAAAGACAAGAGTTTAATGGGTAAAAAGTAAAAACAAAAGCAAAAGAAAGAGTCGGGAACTGTGTGAAGAAGAGAAACAAGAGAAAAGCTTTAAGAATCAGAGAGAAAGAAACGGAGGAAAAAAAAAGAAAAAAAAAAGAAAATGTTAAGAAATGGAAAGTGACAAAATGGAAAGAAAAAGAATAAATGTTTGGAAACAGTGGAAAAAGAAAGAATTCGAAGAAAGAAACGAATTAAGAATCTCAGAAAAACGAAAAAAGCGATAAAGAAACACAGGAACAGGAACCAGGATAAAATACTACGACGTCATGAAGAGTTCAAGAACGAAATGAAACAGAAGAAAAATTGGTAAGAATGATTGTAAAAGCATCAAATAAAAGCGAAAGAAGGGGAAAAGGGTGGTGAAGAAGATTCGAGATATTTAATAAAACATTTAAAAAGAATGCAGTAACAAACTAAATCCAAAATTGAATAAATGAACTGGTTTCTTCCACAAACAACATTGTCTCTAATACATAAAAAAATAAAAAAAGAAAAGCAAATGATCAACAATTGTTGATGTTTACTTTCTCAATATAACATTCCGACGTTGGATTATTTCGCAAAGTTCTATATTTTCCGCTTACATTTGATAAATCGAAACAAACAGAAAATTGTTTCGGTTCGCTTTTTGCTTGAATTTTCAGTTCGTTTCTTTTGTCTGTTCTTTTGTGATTTTTTTTTTCCATCGTGGGCAGATACAATTCTTCAGCGAAAAAATCGGCGGGAGTCAGATGCATTCGCCACAGGAGAGAAACTAACCACTCCTTCATTTGGCCCCATTAATATCCGACAATAAGTAAATAAAATATAAATAAAACTCTGAGCATTTGCTTCGTTTGTGCTTACTCTGTTCAAATGGCTCTTAAAATTTCAGTTTCAATCCTAGATTAAGTATTTCTTACTTATTTGTTGATTTTCTTTAGTTTAAAATTTTATCATTTGACATTTCTTCCCGTTTCTATCCTTGGTTTTATTTTTTCTTCTTTCTTTCATTCTCCCCGGTCTAATCTTCTTTCTTTTCTTTCAATCACATATTTTCTTCTTTACTTTCATTTAGGTAACCCTGTTCATATAAAGAATATAAAAGCAAGAGAGAGAGAGAGAGAGAGAGAGAGAGAGAGAGAGAGAGAGAGAGAGAGAGAGAGAAAAGAAAGAAAGAAAGAAAGAAGATATGCAATATAAAAAGGAAGAAAAGGGAAGAAGAAAAAGATAATGTAGAAAATGAATAGAAAGAAAAATATATGGATGAATGAAAACGAAAAATATTGATGTTCTAAGGTTCATAAAAAAGAAAGAATGAAAAATATATGGAGGAATGAAAATGAAAACGACTGATGTTCTAATGTTCATAAAAAGACAGAAAGAAAAGTATATGGATGAATGAAGACGGAAATTATAGGTGTTCTGAGGTTCATAGAAAGAAAGAATGAAAAATATATGGATGAATGAAAACGAAAAATATTGGTGTTCTAAGTTTCAGAAAAAGGTAAGATTGAAAAATATATAGATGAATGAAAACGAAAAATACTGATGTTCTAATGTTCAGAAAAAGAAAGAATGAAAAATATATGAATGAATGAAAACGAAAAATATTGATGTTCTAAAGTTCATAAAAAGAAAGAATGAAAAATATATGGATTAATGAAAAGTAAAAATATTGATGTTCTATGGTTCATAAAAAGAAAGAATGAAAAATATATGGATGAATGAAAACGAAAAATACTGATGTTCTAAGGTTCATAAAAAAGAAAGAACGAAAAATATATGGATGAATGAAAACAAAACATAATGAGGTTCTAAGGTTCATTAAAAAGAAAGAATGAAAAATGTGTGGATGAATGAAAACGAAAAATATTGATGTTCTAAAGATCATAAAAAAGAAAGAATGAAAAATATATGGTTGAATGAAAACGAAAATTACTGATGTTCTAATGTTCATAAAAAAGAATGAAAAATATATGGATGAATGAAATCGAAAAATATTGATGTTCTAGGGTTCATAAAAAGAAAGAATGAAAAATATATAGATGAATGAAAACGAAAAATACTGATGTTCTAAGGTTCATAAAAAGAATGAATGAAAAATATATGGATGAATGAAAACGAAAAATATTGATGTTCTAGGGTTCATAAAAAAGAAAGAATGAAAAATATATAGATGAATGAAAATAAAAAATACTGATGTTCTAAGATTCATAAAAAAGAAAAAATGAAAAATATATGGATGAATGAAAACGAAAAATATTGATGTTCTAAAGTTCATAAAAAGAAAGAATGAAAAATATATGGATGAATGAAAACGAAAAATACTGATGTTCTAAGGTTCATAAAAAAGAAAGAAAGAAAAATATATGGATGAATGAAAACAAAACATAATGAGGTTCTAAGGTTCATAAAAAAGAAAGAATGAAAAATGTATGGATGAATGAAAACGAAAAATATTGATGTTCGAAAGTTCATAAAAAAATTAAAGAAAAGTGACAGAAAACTAATAAATAAATTATGAAATTAAATCTTTAGAAGAAAAATGAATTTTTTTTTAAATTACGAAAAAATAAATTTATTTTTTCGTAATTTAAAAAAATTCTATTTGCTCCTTGTTTTTTTGCTTTTTTTTGTTTAAACTTTTTATATTTTTTTCTTTTGTCTAATTTTCATTCTCTCTTTCATTCTTTGTATAATTTTCTTTTTTCTTTTGTATAACTTTATTTTTACTTCTTTTTCTTTTATTTTGTATCACTTTTTCTTATCTTTATTTATTGTTTTCTGTAATTTTTTGTTTACTTTTGTATAAGTTTTCAGAAATCTCTCTGTTTTCTCTTTCTTTTGTATAACGTTCTTTCTGTCTTTCTCGCTCTATTTCTTTCTTTCTTTTTTTCTTTAATTTAAAAAAGTTTTTGAAATTCTGGTTTCTATTTTTTAAATTTCTATCTTTTTGTGTTTCTTTTTTATAACATTTACTCAACTTTTTCTATAACGACTGAAATTTCTTTTGTATAATGCTTTTTACATATTTCTTTTTCTTTCATGGTTTTAGTATTTCTTTTGAATAACTTTTGTGCTTTTTGTATAACTTTCATTTTTTCTTTGTTTCTTTCTTTTGTAAACTTTTCTTTCTTTCTTTGTTTCTTTGTTTCTTTGTTTCTTTGTTTCTTTCTTTCTTACTTGAGAAACAGACTATGAACATTATTATTAATAATAATATTCATATTAACCATAATGTTCACAAACTTTAAAATAAAGATTAAAAAATTAAAAATATGAACTATGAAAACCCCCAAAATCATTCTTTTGAGAATTTTAAAAGATAATGAATTTTAAATTCTTGACGTAAATTATGAGAACTAATTTGACGAAAAGAAAAATAGCCATTATTAACACACTCACACACCCATACACATTCACATATCACACACACACACACACACACACACACACACACACACACACACACAAAATCATTCTTTTGCGTGCTTGCGTCTGTGATAATCCTGTAGACTCACCTGTTTAGTGCAGACTCATTGTCTCACGACGTTGACATTGTTGCTGTGATTTCTATAGCAAGGAGTCTTTTATGGGGTTGAGCTGTTAGACCCCCCCACCAGTGAGTTTTGAATTCAGTGTTATCGTCTTCGATTAATTGCAGTCCAAACCTAGAAAGCTTCAGTCTGTCCTGCTATTAATCACGAAGCGATGAGAAGGCTAGGTTTCTGAGCTCACCAAGGTAATTTGTGCGAAAGTGAATGCAATTGGCATGACTAGAATTTGAATTCCATATGGCATATTCCGCTACTTTGATTGCTACACGCATATCCATGACCAATATAGGCTAACATAAAAAGTTCGTTAGATTTAATCAATGAAAATATGACATTTGTAGGCCTTAATCTTTTTTAACATTTAACGGAAGTAAGGCGGGACCGTCACTAGTTCGCTTGGAGTTACAGCGAGAGAAAAAACTGGGAACAGAGAATATTGAGGAAAAGATAAAATATGAACGGGATTCAAGAAAACAGAAGATGGCAATTGATGTTATGTTTGCATTTTTTGTTAGATTGTATCTATCAGGGAAGAATGTTTATTGTGGTGTAGTGGATATTGTCTCGGAACGAGAAATCGGGGAGCCGAGTTCGAATTCCAGTTGAAATCTTTGCATTCACTTGCGCGCAAATATACTTGGGAAAGGTATTAATCCGTCTCATCCCTCCAGTTATTGTTTAAATAACAGGGCAGATTAGGATCTATAGCATTGACTCGCAAACAATCCACTGCAGAAAGTAATGGGAACCTACTGCGGGATAAGCATCTGCCCAGTCATGTCCCTTTCGAGACATGATCACCCAAGCGTGTACCCCGTATGGCACTTAACTTCTAGCAGAGAAGCAAGTAAACGGAACTTTTCTCTCATTTCTACTGGCGGGAAGTGCGAGTAAAGAAATTTTTGGAATAGAAGTGGCAGGTGGCGGTTACATTTAATTCATTTAATCGGTAAAAGGGTGGGATCAAGATGCCAGTCTAGTAGAATGCCTAAATTCATGTGGTTGGGGCGTCAGAGATAAAAGCTCGTTAGAGTAGTTATCGTGAAAATATTTGTAGAAAAGACAGGAACTTACGTTACGTCGATGAGAAAGTGAATCTTTGGATTTTGTTGGAAACCGCGAGATGAATAGCAGTAGCACCCGACCAGATATGCAATGCACGGAGGAATTTTAGATTTATAAATGTGCAAGATGGATTCGGAGGAGAAAATCGTCTTTGCCCGACACAGTGACCAAACTTTTTTTAGCCGTAGATGCAGCTATAGATTCGATGTAGTCGTTCCATTTGACTAATTTAAGGAGAGCCAGGCCACGGAGGCGCAGTTTATTGCTTTATATGAGACTAGCGTAATCTATACTAATGAAAGGTCGGGGATGGTTTCTGTCGAGAAAACATTTCTGGTACAACACTGTGATCCAACATCTATTTAATTGCATAACACGGTTTTGCTTCACTGTATTATCTAATATTTCAGACAAATTAATAATTTCATCTTTTAGAATTAATTTTCTCTCTCAGCAGTTAGATTATTTCGGTGCCTTTGTTTTTCCTTTTTCTAGAGAAATTATTTCATTTTTAATTTTGATTTGCAGAATTCATTAACGAGCATAATTAATTATAACTGGAAGATTTAATTACCGGTGAAGAGATGTGAGGAAACAAAACATGTCAATTAAGCAGCAATTAATTTTTGTCTGGTCCCCAAAGATGTGGTCTTCTTCTTCTTCTTCTTCTTCTTCTTCTTCTTCTTTGTGCCCAGTCCTTTCAGGACGTAGGCGATCATGGCTTTCCATGTCTCTCCATCTCTAGTTGCTCTTAACACGCTTTCTCCTGTTACATCACGCAACCCTCGTTCTGTCATCCAATTGATCAGGCCCTTCAAATAGGTTATCCGCTGCTTTTCCCTGTATCTTTTTCCCTGTATCTGGCCTGTTTGTATCAGGTTCTCCAAGCCCTCCTTCTTCATTGCATGTCCCAGGAACTTTAGCTGTCTCAGTATTAATTTCTTTTCCGTTTCCATCCTTTCCAAAACCTCATCATTGCTCACATGCTCGATCCATGATATTCGCAGCATCCATCTGTAGAACCATATTTCAATTGCTTCAAGGTTTTTCTTCATCTTTGATGATATTATCCAGCATTTTCTGCCTTTCGCTTAACTTTTTCCCGGGTATGTTTCGGCATCTATTGCTTTCGATGTTATCATCAGAAATACTTTAGTATTTGTCTATACTTCTGAGATGAGGTAGTATTTACAGTATTTATATTATTTTGACTATTGTCCTCATCTTTGTTGCGATTTGTAAGACGTTTCGGCCGTTGTACGCTCTGGCCTTCTTCAGGTGCTAGGAATTTCGAACCGAACCCTTTATTACGATCACTGGGGTATATAAACTCCATTCCTTGCCTAAAAAGTCTCGATTAGAAGTCATGAGTTATTTTCCTCTAACCCTGCAAGTGACTTGTTCAACTCTGCTGTAGCCTGGTATTGAACTCACAACTCTAAGAGTCAAGTCAACGTCTATATACAGTTTTGATGTTAATGGTTAACGACTTCTTTATAATCCATTTTTTATTCTGATTATACTAAAATTCAACCACTACAAGCCATGAGATTCACTCAAGGTACAGTTTCCGTTAAAATGGTTCTGGTTAACGAAGTGTAATATAAGTGAATGAGATGGTGGTAAGTAAATATTATGAGGATAAGATGGATAAATAAAAACCTATCCTTGGCCCTTAACTTAAGGAGATTGATTTTGTCGTGTTCAGAGCAATATCTATATACAGAGCAGCTTTCTATGGAGTAGAACTTTTTCCTTACAAATGGAATTCAAATGAATTCCCATCAGCTTTAAATACCTAGCTTATCATCGTAAAACAAAGAAAAAAATCGTGATAGACGGTGACTGAACAGAGATAAATAAAGACAAAAAACAGTCACTGGATCGAGAAGAATCTACATCTGGTGACTAAATAAAGGATTCAATTTAAAATTCTCTCAAATGGACCTTGATCGATTAGAACCTGATGAAGTCCGGGAGTCATATCGACTGAAACGTGACGATAACAACAATAAATACTTGTGCAAATTAATTAAGACAAAATGAACAATGTCGTAGTAGGATTTTTCATACTTTCCCTGATCACGTATACGTCGTCACTTGATTTTCTCTTCCGACCGCATTTTCCTTTACGGTTTGGACTAATGGATCCAGTTGTTTTTCTTCGCCTTGATGACACGACTGACAGTTGACAGCTGACACCAACAATATCCGCGATCTCTCTATAATGTTTGTCAGTGTGTTCGTGCAGACAGTGACCGTAGGGCAACTAATCGACAGTCGAGACAAGAGTGTCTGGCCGTGATAAAAATCTAATGCAATCACGTATGGTGCAATATTTTTCAAAGCCAAACAAATTTTGTCATACACCCCCCAAATCGATTAAAGTTTGACTATTATTTAAAATTTAAATGCAAATTCAGTAGTTATCCTCTCTTTTCTTAATACCTGTTCCTTTATTGTCCTCTCTCTTTCATTAGGCTTTTCTTTCTCTTTTGGTCTTTCAGACTCAGTAATATTTTGCGGTTTTATTACTTAAAATAATACAGGCTGTCTTATACTAGACTGACTGTCCAGAACTTTTATCTGCAATGCTGATTAAGTTTGCTACACACAGAACTATTCTGAAAATTAGTTAAATTTTATTGCTTACAAAACGAAGCAGCTTTCAACCATCACATACAATCGCTCCTACCCCCTATTAGCATAGATCAGGATAGTCTCCCTGAAAGCAAAACATTGCGCCTCCTCGGGTTAACTCTCAAAACAGACCTCAAGTAGAATGACTATATACAATCCAAAGCGAAGTCGGTTTTCTGTGCAGGAAGTTTTTACCGTCTGAAAACCATCCTGTACATATCTAAATCTACCATCCGCCCGTGCATTGAATACTGCTGCCAAATCGGGTCGGGTGCTCTTGCTATCCACCGAGGAGTCCTTGACAAAATCCAACGGAGAATGTGATCGATATCGACTTCGCAGCCCAGATACATCATTTTGTCACCGGCGCAATGTGGCTTCCCTGTGCCACTTCTACAAATACTTTAACGCTTTCTGCTCCGATGAACTAGGCTCACTGGTGCTCATTATAAATGAATTTACACGAGCCACAAGATTAGCAACTAAATCCCACCCTTTTACTGTGAAACCAATAAATTGTAAACGCATTTTCTACTCGATCAGCTTCTTTTCTCGCACTTCCCACCTGTGGAATTCCCTTTCGTTTACTTGCTTCCCTGACAGCTACAATATACAAGAATTTAAATGTAAAGTCAATAGTCATCTCCTGTCTCACTAACTTACGTCCTCTCTCTCATGTTCCTTTCTACGACCACCCCACTCTCAATCGTCAGTATTCTTATCCTTTTCTTACTCTCTTCCTGACACCCCCTGTAACCTGGCACTCTTTCTCACAACTTTCCTCTTATGTAACCCCCTGCACAACAGTGGCAGTAAAATATATTCCTTGGGGCGTATGATTATAAAAAAAAGTAATCTTCTATCTCACTAACCTGCATCCTCTCTCTCTCTCTCTCTCTCTCTCTCATGCCCCTTTCTCCGTTTACTCCACTCTCATCAGTATTCTCATCCTTCTCTTATCCACTTCCTGACACCTCCTATAACCTGTCACTCTTTCTCATGACTTTTCTCCTATGTAATCCCCTGCACAACAGTGGGAGTAAAATGCCTTGCTTGGGGTCACACGATTATATATATAAAAAAATCTTTTCCATCATGTGGAAATATTTTACGTTCATTGATCGAGCAGTCAGTCAGTGATGCTTTCTATTAAAATTCATAAGATCTTTCAATTTTTAAAAAATAATTTCAGCCTGAGTAAGGCGGTAATTTCACTAAGATATAGGATGTGCGTTGTGGTCCAGTGGATATCGGCTCGGAACGAGAAACCGGGGAGCCGAGTTCGAATTCCCGTTGAATCCATTGTATTCACTTACGCGCAAATACCCTTGGGAAAGGTATTAATCCGTCTCTTCCTTCCAGTTATGGGTTAAATAGCAGGACAGATTGGGTTCTATATCCTTGGTCAGCAATCAGTCTACCACAGAAAGTAATGGCACCCTACTGTGGGATAATCTTCTGTGCAGTCAGTCATGTCTCTTTCGAGACATGATCGCCCAAGCGTGTATCACGTATGGCACTTAACTGACTGATAGGAGGTTACTAGGAGTGAAAGAAAGTGAGAAGTCTTTAGTGGAACGGGAAACCTAAGTCATAACCAGGAAACGAGAGAAAACCCTTCTAACCCTATTAAAAATATGTATCCAACGACCGATAGACGAACCTATCTACTATTAATTCTTTAAAATAGATTTCTCAAGTTCATTGTCATCTTTCTTTTTCACATTTCTTCTTCTTTCTTTTAGTCGTTCTGTCCAACATTTTAATTCTTTGTTTTGAATGAAGAATAATAACTATTTAGCTCATGCTATTACTTTTTTTCTTATTATATTGTCATTTGCTGCAGTTTTATTGTTTTGAATATTGATTTTTTCTTTTAAACATGTTCGTTTGGGTAAAATTGAAGATTTTGAGTTTAAGTTTTGTTTAACGGCATATCAACCTTTGTGGGTTATTTAATGCCAAAAAGTTGGGGTTTTAAGGTAATTTTTAATGTTCGGTTATAGTGAGAAGGTTGATTTAGTCAGATTTTGATTAAACAAATTTGTTTTTATTCTTTTTTATTTTAGAAAACTGAAAATGTCTTCTAGTTTTGTATTCAAAAATGTTTTGCTGAGAACAATATTTTCCTTAAAAAATGTGTTATGGTAATAATTTTTTCTTCAAAAATGTGTTATTGGTAATATGTATATTTTTCTATAAAAGTCTATTTTTATGTATGTATTTCTATAAAAGTGTATTTTTATACTTTCATACTGTTTTGGACTAGTTTGGGGTTACCTATTTGCCCATAGCTGGGACCCTAACAGGTGCTACCACTTCGGATCTGGGAACAACAGCAATTAAAAGGTGGTTCCATGCTCCTCATAACATTCCAAACAGAAGCCTTGCTGCCGGATGCAGTTTACCATCATGCCCAGGACCTAAAATTGAAGAATCAGATAAAACTAGAAATTTGTCAAAATAGATTGATGCTTCATGAAGAATTGTAAAGTTGTTCTGACAATGGTTGCTCAGTTGTTGAGAAAAAAGGTGTTAGGTTATATTTTTACCAGTAAGGATATGCAAATGACTGTAAGTTTAATGTCCTAAAGATGGCAATAAAAACGAGGACAACAGTCCGAACAATTTAAACAATGTAATCATCCTCATTTTCAACAACTCAGTAGAAGGGTTAAATTTCGATCTAACTCTTTAAGAAATGATAATTTTCACCGAGATATGATTTGAAGACGGTTTTTCACTTTTGTCGTTTCTGAAGGTTTTGTCACGATTGAAGTTTACGAACAGCCTAAAGAAATGGACATCTCAATGCAAGGTTTTTTACTGTCACTGTTTAGCAGGGGCTTACATAGGAGGAAAGTTATGAGAAAGAGTGACAGGTTATAGGGGGTGTCAGGAAGTGAGTAAGAGATGGATGACTGTGGCCATAAAGTAAGGGATCATTTTACATATTGATTGTAATGTAGAATTGATCCCCCACTTTATATCCACATTATAATAGTATAGGATTTTTTTGTATTATCATATCGCCCCAAGCAAGGCGTTTTACTGCCACTGTTTAGCAGGGGTTTACATAGGAGGAAAGTTATGAGAAAGAGTGACAGGTTATAGGGGGTGTGAGGAAGTGAGTAAGAGAAGGATGACTGTAGCCATAAAGTAAGGGATCAGTGTATATGTTGTTTGTAATGTAGAATTGATCACCCACTTTATATCCACATTATAATAGTATAGAATTTTTTATTATTATCATATCGCCCCAAGCAAGGCGTTTTACTGGCACTGTTTAGCAGGGGCTTACATAGGAGGAAAGTTATGAAAAAGAGTGACAGGTTATATGGGGTGTCAGGAAGTGGGTAAGAGAAGGATCAGAAAACTGATGAGAGTGGAGTGAACGGAGAAAGGAGTATGAGAGAGAGGATGCTGGTTAGTAAGATAGGAGATGACTGTAGACTTTACATTTAAATTCTTGGAGATAAATGAAAGGGAATTATCCAACAATTATTTGATTTTTCCGAGAATTTCTTAATTAATGTGTGTCACCCGTGAAAAAAAAAACCCTGAGTTATGTAATGTTATGTTTTCCATTGGAAGTTCTCGTAATAATTTGGTTACTCGTTAACTAAAATCAAAAAAGGTTTTTTCTAAAATTCAAATTCAGTCCAACTTAGGTTGGTAGACTCATAATTTATAGTGCAATGCATTTACGAACACCCTAACAGACGAGATGTAAAAATCATTCTAGACGCTCTTTCCTGTGATTCAAACTCGGTTCTACTTTGGTTGGTCGACTCATTGTAAAGAAATACGCAATTACTTTCCATACACATCCATTGCTTTTACATATTGTCTGATTTGGTCAGATGTGCGTTGTGGTGCGGTGGATATCGATTCAGAACGACAAATCCGGGAGTCGTGTTCGAATTGTAGTTGAATTCCTTGCATCCACTTACGCGCAAATACCATTGGGAAAAGTATTAACCCGTCTCTTCCCTCAAATTCTGGGTTAAATAATAGGACAGACTGGGTTCTATATCCTTAGCTGGCAACCAGTCTACCACAGAAAGCAATGGCAACCTACTGCGGGATAATCTTCTGCCAAGTTAGTCACGTCTCTTTCGAGACATGATCGCCCAAAGTGTGTATCATGTATGGCACTTGACAGATTTGCTCAGAAAAATATCCTGTATAAAATGTTTGCGTTTTCTTGTATTTAAGATTTTTAATGCGGCCTTCACCTTTATATAGAGGCTGCATATATATTTTTTGTATTTATTGCATCAATAAATGTAACTATTACAGCTAATTAAAATTTAGACGTATTTGTTTAATAAATCCTACCCATTGACAATGATATATAAAACAAGAGAAATTGCGATAGGAGTAGTGGTCGGAGCTGGTGGATACAGATGAGGCTGACGACATTACTGGATCCGTGGTCGGAGCTGGTGGATACAGATAAGGCTGACGACATTAATGGATCCGTGGTCGGAGCTGGTGGATACAGATAAGGCTGACGACATTACTGGATCCGTGGTCGGAGCTGGTGGATACAGATGAGGCTGACGACATTACTGGATCCGTGGTCGGAGCTGGTGGATACAGGTGAGGCTGGCGACATTACTGGATCCGTGGTCGGAGCTGGTGGATACAGATGAGGCTGACGACATTACTGGATCCGTAGTCGGAGCTGGTGGATACAGATAAGGCTGACGACATTGCTGGATCCGTGGTCGGAGCTGGTGGATACAGATGAGGCTGACGACATTACTGGATCCGTGGTCGGAGCTGGTCGATAAAGATGAGGCTGGAGACATTACTGGATCCGTGGTCGGAGCTGGTGGATACAGATGAGGCTGACGACATTACTGGATCCGTGGTCGGAGCTAGTGGATACAGATGAGGCTGACGACATTACTGGATCCGTGGTCGGAGCTGGTGGATACAGATGAGGCTGACGACATTACTGGATCCGTGGTCGGAGCTGGTGGATACAGATGAGGCTGACGACATTACTGGATCCGTGGTCGCTTTATTTTATATTGAAATCCCAAGTTTATAATTTTCCGGGATTTGGTCTTAGCTTCTCCACCCCACTGTCTCTGTCTCTCTACCTCTCTCTATTTCACTCTTTTCGTCATTCAAAGATTTTATTTCGACAGCCTTGTTTTTTTTTGTTTTTTTTTTAATTATTTCCCGTTTTCTTAAAGAATAGAACGAGTAAATGACAAGTAGGTAAACAGAATAACGAAATGGATCAGCCGTCTAATTCGAATTTTTTTATCATATATATTTTTTTTTTCAATTTGATTACTGCGAATAACCAGGAGGCTATTCACCCGTTCGTATTCCTCCGCCGTGCGCCGCCACTCACAACACAAAGATGCTGCGTAAAGTCTTTCTTAGGTGAAAATCTCATATAACCAAAATCGTTATATTCATCCGTTTGTTTACGTTTTTACTCTTTTCTTTTGGAGAATCATTTTTATATATATATATATATATATATATATATATATATATATATCGATTATTTTTTTCCATCATCACCGCACCCTGATCACTACAGTTGCTTGATGCCCGTTAACAGAACATAAGTATTTGCCTTTCTACATATATACAAAAAAAAAAACCCAAAAAACAAAAAAAAAAAAAACGAAACAAAGTCGGTAAATGTGATTAAGAAAATCTTTACCTAAGTTTCGATTTGATAAAGTCTTTCCAACGGATAAAAGAAACATTTTTTATTCAATTATTTGTTCTGTTTCTTTAATAAAGCCTTCCTCATTGCTTTTCAATAGCATTCTACAGTTTACGATATTCACAATAATTTGACAGGTTTACATTTTAAGTAATAATAGTAATAATAATATAAAGTAATTTAATTATTATTATTAGTAGTAGTAGGAGTATTATTATTGTTATTATTATTAATAATAATACTAACAATAATAATAATAATTAAAAGATAATTACTGCAAGAAGTTGGTAATAGCATCATCGGGACTCGGTTATAGATATAGGACCTGCAACAATTTTATGGGACTTAAATAAACGTAGAACAATCAAAGTTAATCACCAAGACATTTTCATCAGACCTCACTAAAACATAATGTGTTTTTTACTGATATGACAGTTTCTGTAGTTCACGTGGAGCAAGGCAATAAAGCTACTAAGATTTAAAAGATTACTAAGTGTGCGAGGATATAAGAATATGAGATAAACGTCAAGGAGAGACGGCAATAAGAGAACAAGAATTAAGAAGACAGAAGATAACGATTGATACTGCGTCTAAATGTTTAACGATCAAAGGAATGAGTGGGAAGCAAGAAGCCAGAAGAGTGTTCCATAAACGACAAGTCTGATAGAAAACAATGTTCGCAATAAGGTCAGATGTTTGGACTGAAAAATCTTGTGACTGAAGATTTGTCGTGGATCCAGAATAGGTCCGGAAGTAAACTCGAACTCGGGAATTATTTAAACAGATATATATTAAACGGTAAACAAATAAAATAGTGTTATACGTCAGTGTGACTGCCAAGTATTAGACCCTGGTGACTCAACCCAACTCTACCCTGAGAGGCATATCCTCCCGGTATTCATAATAATAGGAAGAGTTCATTATAGTCCAAAAAGGGTAGATCCCATAACAGATAGATTTTTTTAATCATTTCATCCCGAGCAAGGCAGAAATGCCACTGATGAGCGGGTGGCTACATAAATGTATAAAGATTAATTAGAAAAGAGTGAGGAGTACAAGCTAGTTAGAAAGGAACAATAGAAAGCTGAGAAAGCAGGTGCGATGACAGATACATAGGTGGAGAGAAAGGGAAGGTTATACAGGGGAGGGGAGAGAGCTAGAGTCCAGTGGTTAGAAGATGAGTATTGACATTGCATTTAAATTTCTGGAGATTGTAGCCGTCAGGAAAGCAAGAATATGGGAGCGAGTTCCAGAGGCGGGAAGTGCGAGAGAAGAAGCTGCAGGAGTAGAATTGTCGTCTGTATTTGGCTAACCTGACTGTGAATGGGTGGGACTCAGTTGCCAGTCTGGTTGCACGAGTAAACACCTGTTGAGGAAGCACTAGTGACTTAAGTTCGTCCGAGCGGAAGCCATGAAAGTATTTATAGAACAGACAAAGGGAGGCCACATTTCGACGGTGGGGAAGTGGCTGCAGTGAGGGCCGCCAGATCAGTACCTATCACATTACAGACTTTCCTTTTGAGCCTGTCGAGAACACTGAGGAGAACGGCAGGGGCGCCTGACCATAAATAGCAGCAGTACTCCATGCACAGACGGATGGTTGACTTGTATATATGCAGGATGGATTCAGGCGGAAAAAAACATCCTGGATCGACATAGTGACCCAACCTTCTTAGCAGTAGATTTTGTTACGGATTCAATATAGTGGTTCCATTTGAGGTCTGAGGAGAGGGTAAGGCAGATAGATAGATAGATAGATAGATAGATAGATAGATAGATAGATAGATAGATAGATAGATAGTGTTGTGGACCCAGAATAGGTCCGGAAGAAAACTCGAACTCGGGAATTAGTGAAACATATATATTAAACCGAAAACAAATACAAGAACGTTACACGTCAGTCTGACTGCCAAGTATCAGACCGGAATGACTGAACCCAACTCCACCCCGAGAGGCATATCCTCCCGGTATTCATAATAATAGGAAGAGTTCATTATACTCCAAAAAGGGTAGATCCCATAACAATATCATAAAAATATGTTCTGTTTACCTTGCATTTGTTTCATAATCACATGTTAGGTCATAACAATTGACATACGGCAAATGAAGAGAGGGATTATTTTGTTGTTTCCACTTAATTTAACAAAAGACAGCTATTAAGAAGAAAAGACAATTTAAATAAATAAAAATTTTCGTGGGATGCGGACTGTGCTTGTTAGAATCTTTTGTATTTCCGGGAAAGATGGTGCATCGAGGATTTTGCTGATTTGCTGTTGAGATCCGTTCTTTAAAAAAACCAAAACTCTAACCAAAATTTTACATTTCAAATATTACGTTTTTTTTTTATTTCCATCTCCAGGTTTTTTGTATTTGCATTGTCTTTAAAATATGTTTTTGTCACTTGGTGCGCTCATCTCGCTGAATGTACAATATATGGGCGACTTGCTGGCATTGATCAACGAGAAAAATCATAGGGGACGGTAATATCTGCTTACTTAAGTATAAGTTCAGGATTTCTTCAATACGGCAGTAAATGTTGGACAATATCATCGAACATGAAGGAAAAATTTAAAGCAACGGAAATGTGGAAGCGACAACTGAAGTTCCTGGGACATGCAATGAGGAAGGACGGCTGAGAGAAGCTGATACTGACAGGCCAGATAGAGGGAAAAAGAGATAGAGGAAAGCAACGCGTAACATATTTGAAGGGCCTGTTCAGGTGAATGACAGAGCGAGGGTTGCGTGGTGTAATAGAAGAAAGCGTACTAAAAGCCACCAAGAATAGAGAGACGTGGAAAGCCATGATCGTTTACGTCCTGACAGGGCACATAAAAGAAGAATATATATGTCAACTGTTTATAAGAAATTATAATGTGGATATAAAGTGGAGGATCAAATCTATATTATAATCAATATATAAACTGATCCCTCATTTTGTGGCCATGTTAGTTTCTATACATTTATATTCTAGATTTATTGGCTTGAGCTAGTGGAAAGTTTGGGGGGTTTGGGTGGTGTAACAGGAGAAAGCGTGCTAAGAGCCACCAGGGATAGGGAGACGTGGAAAGCCATGATCGCTTATGTCCTGAAGGGACAGGGCACATAGAAGAAGAAGAAGATAACGGATATTCCATTGCAGATACGGACATATCCTGTCATCAAGAGATTTGTAAATCATCAGGAGTATTGAGCATCCTGTGATGAGCTGATCAATCGGTTCAATATATTGGTCAGAGAACCTACATTTTGCCTCCGTATTATTATTCAAGTTATTGGCTTGGTAGTTGCGTATAAGCAGAAATAATCCCTTTATTCTCGCCATTAAATCCTGAACCCCTTAGCCACTAGTGGTTTGCGAATCGATCTACATCAGCATTTTTATTTCAGAGACATTATTTTCTGTTATGGAGTCTCCCCGTTTTTCCAGGATAATAGACTCGTCTAGAGTATACATATACTCCTGCTATACTACTACCCTTCACTAGAAGGGAATTCTACTACAACTAGAAAAGAATAAATAGGAGAAGATATACCCGCTATAATGTTATGAAAGATAGAAAAACAAACAAAATGTTGCCATAACAAACACACCACGAGAAAGGTGAGAAGATTGGAAAAGAGAAAACCGGAAACCGCATCCTAAACAGGAAACAAGGGATGAGCCTCTTCACCTGTTCAATAGACATGGGTGGTTATCTATGAGAAAATGTGAGTGAACAAGTGAGGACAAAGTAATGAACATTTTAATAAACACTATTATTCTGATGAAATTCATTATCTCCTTCAGAAAGTTAAACGAGCCACATGTTGCCGGGGAGGGGGAGGGTTGTAATTTACCTATAACTGACAATTATAATGAAACAATATTAGACGGGGTTTTGAAGTAGTGAAATAGGTTAGTTATTTCTCCAATAATATTTTCTCTGAAAAACTTTAGAACTCTTTTGACAAAACCTTATTCAATTCGGTTCGATAATCCTATCCGGTAGTGAATGATGTACAATCTCCTCACATCAGGAAGAAGAGATTTGAGGTAACAGAAATGTGGTTCTGCAGAAGGAGTTGAAAATTTCATGGACGGAGCGAAGAAAGCAAAAAAAAAAAGAAAATGAAAGAGAAAAAGGAATGATATTCAGAATTAGAAAGAATCAGCTGAAATTTCTGTTGTAGAGTAGCTGACATCCCTGCAGCACTCTCAATTATGGAATGCTACTTGGTCTGAAATGTAAAGAATAGTAGCATTTGAGGCTTAATATTCGAGTGTCATTCGAGTAATATTCGGACTGATTACTTCGGCGACTATTGTAATTTAAACCCCTTCACCGTGTGTTGTAAGTTCTGTCTTGTCTGTTATTTTAGCTATTGTACTGTTGTGTGTTTATCCGTTTAACACCGCAGCACACTTTCTCTGTGTATCATATCCACCTCGGCGATGCATCAAAATAAGGAAAAATGGTTCAGAGAATTTGACACTCGTATGACATAGTGGAGGCAACAACGACAGAGGAAAACAGCGAAGAAGCCTGCATTACGAGCTTGTATGTATAGGGGTGAAGAGAGACACCAAAAAGAGAAAACTTTCTAAGGTTTACAAAGCACAGAAATGTAGAAAGAGCCACAATTGAATAGAACAGATAAAAAAGGGAAAATACTAGGAAGGATGTTGAAATTCTTCAGTGAGTATTAGAATCCTTGGTGTTAAAGGTACTAGTGAGAATAAATGTTTCCTTATAAGGTGACATTTAGTATTCATCGACCGATAAGTTAGTTTTCCTGTCGGTTGAAATGTATATACCATTTTTTTTATAGATTTTACCACAATAGGCTCCTCAAGTCAACTGTTATCGCTCATTCTGGCATTGATAGAAGTTTCCTTGGCATGGCGAAGGACGCGTTCCAGAAGCTGAGTAAAGTACTAAGACACAGGAAAATTTCAATACAAACAAAGAAGAGAGTACTAGATTGCTATGTGATGTCAGTTCTTCAATATGGAGGTGAATGCTGGACAATATCATTGATGATGAGGAAAAACTTGAAGCAGCGGAAATGTGGTTCTACAGAAGGATGCTGCGGATATCATGGACCGATCATGTGAGGTTCTGGAAAAAATGACAACAAAAAGACAATTAATAGTGAGCATCAGGAATAGACAACTGAAGTTCTTGGGACATGCAATGAGGTAGGAAGTCTTGGAGAACCTGATACTGACAGGCCAGACAGAAGGAAAGAGACAGAGGAAGGCAGCGGATAACATATTTGAAGGGCCTGATCAGGTGAATGACAGAACGGGGGTTGTGTGGTATAACAGGAGAAAACCTACTAAAAGTCACCAGGGAGATGTGGAAATCCATGATCTTCTACGTCCTGAAAGGACAGGGCGCATAGAATAAGAATAAGAGTTGAAAATCATCATCATTATTACATTGTCTTCTATTTTTGTTACATGTGCAGTTATTTTTAGTTGTTGTTGCTGTTGAATTATTTCAAGTTATGTGGTGTCTGTTATTTGGTAAAATTTGTGTATGTGATTCTTCGAGGCCCATAAGTTTCATTCGCTCGCATCCATTTTTAATCATTGGTCTTAGAATATGTTTGTATGTAGCTATTAGTTGATCCATATCTGAACGAGATGGACGTGATCAATCAAACGTTTCAATCAAAAGCCTGAATCTGCTGTTCAGGATAAAAGTTGTGATATTCTTTAGAAGATTTAAATTTAAACGGATCACGCATTTCAAGGGAGAGGAACAGATTTAGTTATCGCGAACAAGAACGTTTGTCAGATGAGTGAGGCAGCAGTTCGAGGAAAATTAAAAGATCGTACAAAGTGAGAAAACAGCCGATCAGAAATCTGTAAGAAATAAAGATGTGGGATATAAAAAGTGAGGACTTCATCCATTATTATTTGTGCGCTAAGATCAATTCGGAGAAAACTCCCCCGCCCCACAAAAAACAAAAAACAAAAAAAAATTAGACAAGCGAGGTAGATGTGTAACAATCTAGATGACAACTTTGCTAAAAGCAGACAAAATACTGGAAATAGTATTAATGTATTTAAAAGACTTGCTGTTACATGAACTAAACTCTAACCCTGCTTATATTACTAGGGTGAAGCTACAATAAAATAATAATAATAATAATAATAATAATAATAATAATAATAATGCCGCTATTTGAAGAGGGAGAAAAATGAATGATGGGGTGACGCATTTAGCAAAGAAATTGATTTTGTTTGGCGTAATTGCTTTCGAGGTAGAATTTAACTGAAAAGAAACGAAATCGACAAGAATGACATAAGACGACGAAACGCACAAGATACAAGATTGGATCTCCAATTTGAAATTTCCTAAAACAGATTTCTTTTAATATATATATATATATATATATATATATATATATATATATACTTACTGCTTGTTTTTCTCAGCATCGGGTTTGTTGGGAAATTAATTTCTGTTTATAGAAATCATAAGAATGACATTTTTTCTTGTTCTTCCGTTATAAGGCGTTGTTGGAAGGAAACCAGGGACATGTGGTCCTGGGCTGGAGGTTTATCGTTTGATACAACTTACTTTTAGGTCGGCTTTTTCTATGTTTAGTATGCAACCCGCTTTTGCAAAGGTCGAAGATAGGGGAAAGAAAGTTAATAACAATTTGAGGTCATGAAAAAAATGTTTCATAACATTAAATGAAATAAAACACATTTCGACTTGAATTACATCCACGTTTGTTGTTCTGGAAGTAATCCTTTCTATTTTAAGATTTTGGCCCAGAAGGTTAAACCTTACCTCAATGACCTGTTTTTATTTTTTATTTTGGATTGTTAGAGATGGCAGCTGAGTTGTAATTTGGCAAAATGGCATGTGATAAGAAATTGTAAACGAAGATAGGCTTCGCTGAATATTCCATGTAAGAAAAATGCATCCATTGAGATTTGTGTATATCAGAATATATAAGCAGAATTTGCTGTATCAGCATTTCCATCATAGTGTTTGTAGCTGCAAATTTGTTTCGTTATGTCAACGATGTTATTCTATAGCCTGTCTGTCGTGTTTTATGTGTCAATAGATAGAAGGCGTTAGTCTTGGACACACATGCACACACATATACATATACACATATCTATATATACAAATATATATATATTAATAAATATACGTTTTTCTTTAACGGTAGCACAACTCGGAGGTTCATGCACAACGCAATCATCAGGTGCTGATATGAGACTCAATTCAGCACCTGAAGATTGCTATTTGGGAAATTTTGAATTGGAGATAGATAGATATGGATAGACTAAGACAGACAGACAGACAGACAGACAGACAGACAGACAGACAGGCAGGCAGACAGATAGATAGATAGATAGATAGATAGATAGATAGATAGATAGATAGAACCAGAATGAAATAGATAGATAGATAGATAGATAGATAGATATAAATGGGAATCTGATAGATAGATAGATAGATAGATAGATAGATAGATAGATATAAATAGGAATGCGATACATAAATCTGACCAGAATGAGAATGTTATATAGACTAACGGACAAATATAATCACTATATATATAGTTTAACAATACTCTTTGCACGTTAACGAACGCCTTTACGTCTATATCTTAAAAGTTTACATTTAAATTCTATCTATTTATTTATTTCCTGACAAATTGTCACAAAGCTAGTCACACAATCATTTGTGTGATTTGGGTGGTGAGTTCGATCTCTGTGAAGACATTTAAATTACGTTTTTCTAATCCTGACTAATACGAGTAAAAATCGATAAATGTGTATGAGTGTGCATGCGTCGTGTTTTTCTTTCAGTGCGTCTATGTAACTGCGTGTCTGTGTGTATGTCTCTAGTGAAGATATGATGAATTTAGAAATGAGATCTTTTTTTTCTGTTGGAAATATCCGACAAATATCTTTGTGTGTCTCTATAACTGTATGTATTAATCAGTATAAAAAAGATAATTTATGTGAGACGTAAAGCGAAAAAAGAATGAGGAAGAGAAAGTGAGTGTGTGTGTGTGTGTTTGAGAGAGGGAGAGAGAGAGAGAGAGAGAGAGTGAAAGCGAGAGCAATGGGTACGTGAGCGGGAGAGAAAATTTATACTTAGCATCAGGAAGAGACAGCTGAGGTTTTTGGGACATGTCATACGGAAGGGTGTGCGTTGTGGTGCAGTGGATATCGGCTTGGAATGAGAAATCGAGGAGCCGAGTTCGAATTCCAGTTGAATTCGTTACATTCACTTACGCGCAAATACCCTTGGGAAAGGTATTTATCCGTCTCTTCCCTCTAGTTATGAGTTAAGTAACAGGAAAGATTGGGTTCTATAGCCTTGGTTGGCAACCAGTCTACCGCAGAAAGCAATGGCAACCTACTGCGAGATAATTTTCTGCTTAGTCAGTCATGTCTCTTTCGAGACATGATCGCCCAAGTGTGTATCACGTACTGCATTTTACTGACTGAATACGGAAGGAGGGCTTGGAAAATCTAATACTCACAGAAAGGATAGCCTGAAAAAGAGAAAGGAGAAAGCAGCGCAGTACATACTTGATTGGCTTAATCAAGTGGATGGCCGAACGGGGTTTGGAAGAGAGATATCAAGAGGAGAAATGTTAAGAGCGACAAGAGATGGAGTTAAGTAGAAGTTAATGTTTGCCTATGACCAGAAGGGACGAGGCGTAAGAAGAAGAAGGAGAAGAAGAAGAAGAAGAAGAAGAAGAAGACCGTCTTTCGCTCACCATAAATTGAAAGAACAAAAGATGAGACTATCAGACCCTCTCCACCCGCCCTTTCTCGCAGCCTTCAAACATATGTAAGCGTTTTAAAGCCGCAATACCAAACCCATTTTTCAACTCTGTCCGTCTTGATGAAATGCTATGAGTTGCCTGTTTGTCGATCCTTGACAGACTACGTTCCTTTTTTTCACAAGATACAGCAACTGTTGATTGACTTTGGTAAACTGTTCGATCAATACATCTTTTGCTTTGTATATATTGGGACGAAATTAAAGAAACAGAAAAAATACGATTGTATGGGAATATTTCGGGTCACTATACAGTGTTTTGTTTGACAGAGAGGGTTGAGTTATTTTAGTAAATGTTCTTTACCGAGACAATAACTTTTAAAAAATCATCGATGAATTCAAGTAAGATTATATATATATATATATAACGAAACGTTTCGAGATTTACGGAATGGATTAACAGCCGAGATATTTTAATTTCTTTGTGTAAACATTATTTTTAATGGCTACTCGTATTTAAGCAGATACTCTGATTTTAATTAAATTATATATATATATATATATATATATATTCTAAACATATACTGTTAAATATAAAATATTAGAAAATTATTTGCTGCATTGATACACTATATATATATATACCGGGCAAAATTCATTTGATAAATTTTGTTAGTAAAATGTGCCATTCGACAGGATTCAATGATTGTTAAGTTCGAATCTTGCCGAACGACATATATTTTCCCAACAAAATTTCTCAAAAATATTCAGGCCAGTATATATATATATATATATATATATATATATATATATATATATATATACGTTGTGATGCAAAAGTTAACGGCTCAGAACGAGAAATTGGGGAGCCGACTTCGAATTCCAGTTGAATGCCCTGGAGTCGCTTGCGCACTAATACCATTAATCCCTTTCCTCAAATTATGGATTAAATAATAGAACAGATTGGGTTCTATAGCCTGGCTGGCAACAGGTCTATCGCAGCTGGTAGTGGCAACCTGTTGCGACATAATCAAAAGACTGCGGTCTATGTTTGCTTCATATGTGTCATTTATATGCACCGATTGTGTGTATCAATATTTCCAAAAATTGTGGATTGTTCTGCACATGCCTTCACTACATTAATCAAATCACTTGTGTGGATCGTCTGGCGGTTCACATTGCTTTTTAACCCAAGATTGAAACCCAACGGAATTGGGGTCAGTCGGCGAGACTACCTCTGATCTATGGGCGGTCGGTAGAAGGAGGTAGACATTTAGCGTATGATGTACCATACGCCAGTGGCCAGAGTGCTCTAATTCATTACTGAACGAGCGATGCGTAGATGCTAGAGTAGCTACTCTTTTTTCAAAGTCTACCATTCTTCCAGAGTGCTCAATCAGGGTGTGAGAATATATATATATATATATATATATATATATATATATATATGTGTGTGTGTGTGTGTGTGTGTGTGTGTGTGTGTGTGCATGTGAGTACGTGTTTGTGCGTGTGTGTGTGCGTGCGTGCGTGTATGTGTGTGTGTGTGTGCATGTGTGGGTAGGTTTTGAAGGCTATCACAATGCGCTTAGGAAGGTAAAGAAGGCGTTGGTTATTAAAGCTCTCCTATCGTTATGAAGATGAAACTTTGATCTCGAAATATTAATGAATAATAAATAGGTAATACCTAACACCTTCTTTACCTTCCTTTATTTTACTAAACGCATTGTGACAGCCTTCAAAACCTACCCATACACATAATATACACAATGCTTCATAATGCAATGGTGCATAATGTTTTCATCATTTCACCCCAAGCAAGATGTTAATGCCACTACGGCGCAAGCAGTTAGTGAGAGTGAAAGAGAATCAGAATGAGGAGAAAGTACAATCAAAGAACAGGATTCAGGAGGACTGGAGATGCTGATTGAAGTTATATTTAAATTCTGGAAGATCGTAGGTCGCTGAAGAATCCAGCAACGGGAAGAGAGTTCCACATGCGAGGTGTACGAGAAAAGAAACTATTTGGATAGAACTTACGGCTACGTCTAGCCATTTTAAAAGTAAAAAAATATGGTACCTAGTTTCCAATCAAGCAGCACGTTTAAAATCATGAGATCGAGGTATCGTAGTGGAAAGCCCATTAGAACAATCTCGAAGTAATCTATGTTTAACGTATCTCTCATTACAAAGGTCCTGGGTATCACGGTAAATTGCATCCTGCAGCAAGGATTAGAAGGTTGTAAGGAGCATGGAACCACCTCTTAATGGCTGTTGTTCCCAGTTTCACCCTGACCCGGAATGGTAGTACCTGTTAGGGTCACATCTATGGGCAAATAGCTAATCCCCCCAAACTGGGGTTAAAACATTATGAATGTATAAAAATAGACTTTTATAGGTATATATACATTTTTGAAGGAAAAAATAATTATCATAACACATTTTTGAAGGAAAAAATTACCAGCAATACATTTTTGAATACGGTTTTCTAAAATAAAAATTTTCATAAATATCTGACTGAATCAACCTTTTCACAATAACCGAACATTTTAAAAAAAAGTACCTTAAAACCCTACCTTTTTGGCATTAAATAACCCACAGAGGTTGATACGCCGTTAAACAAAACTGAAACTGAAACTCATTACAAGATATTTCTCTTCATTTTTGATTACATTGTTTTTTTTTAATAGTGTGTTTATAAATTGTATAAATGTCTTTTCTTTTGCAGCGCTTTCGGCTAATCTATAAACTGTTTTCATTTTTTGTTCTAATAAATAAATTTGATGTGTCAATGCAATCGTAAATGTTGCTGTAAACTACACATATTTTAAATTCCCGAAAACGTTCAGTTTATTGTGGCCGTGTTTTTATCTGATATTGTTTTCGTTGATTTTTTTATGATAAGTGCTTCCGTTATTTTAGACTGTTTTTGCACTTCAGAAAAATCAACCGCTTTTCATACGGCTCCTACTCTCGAATCAAAACACGAAAATCACCAGAGATCTTGCTTTCCTTTTTAACATATTCTGTGTTTCTGACTAACAATTCTATTTTTTAGTAACCGTAGATTTTCTATTTTATCTACTACCAATTTAATTGTGAGGTTATGTTTAAACATTTATAAATAACTTGAGTAAAAAGAAAATGGAGATGAATGGGCACTTTTTGTGATAGATTTCTGATTAAAAATACGAATAAGATGCTAGTCTTACAAGCTAATAATTCAGTTGTTCTGGCTTACTTACGAAATTAGACTAAAGTAGTTCGAAATTTGTGTTAGTGAAGTAGTGTATCCTCGTTTATTTGTGTGGTCCATCCATACTTTGTATATAGTTGGACGAAATTAAGGAAACAGAAAAAATACGATTGTATGGGAATATTTCGGGTCACTATACAGTGTTTTGTTGTTTGACAGATAGGGTTGAGTTATTTTAGTAAATATTCTTTACCGAGAAAATAATTTTTACAAAATCATCGATGAATTCAAGTATGAATATATATATATATATATATACTTGCAGTGTAGCCCGGCGTTACTAGGGTATAATGAAAGCTTTAAAACTAATCCATGGTCCTGGAGCTCAGACTCTTTGGACGTTGGCACGAAAGACTAAAAGCAATAGTTGTTTCCAGTTAAAGCGACACCGTAGACTGAAAGAAAAATGAATGGATGTAAGTCAAATTTTGAATTCCTGGTATCGATATCAAATAAGCTTTTTTCGTCGTAAACTGAATTTTGAAGACTAAATAAGTCCTCTGAGTAAATGGTATCATGGCTGAGACTAAGAACTACTATTATACCTACTTAGAGCCAAACCTGAAGCAAAAACTAAAATAAAAGGGCTGAAAAATATACAGACATTCAGGCAGATAAACAGACACACACACAAACATCTTGCCTTATATATATATATATATATATATATATATATATATATTATTGATTTTCTGCACTATCGTAAGAACTGCAACCTTGAAACTTCTGAATATCGTTTCTTATGTATTTGTCTATGAGTGTATCAAATTTGATTAAATCGGACCACTCCTTCTATAACCCGATGTTTTCGATTATCGATTTTCGATATTTATCTGGGGTACCTCGACACAAAACCTAGCTAAGAACACTCGTAGACGCTTATAGTGCAACTTTGTAAATTTTCAAGAAAATCGGTTCAGCCCCTTCGGAGTCTATAGGTAACGAACACGCACACACAGAGACACATACACACATACACACACACACACACACACACACACACACACACAAAGAAAAAGTTCCATTTATAAATAAGTATATATATATATATATATATATATATATATCGCCAAAATTAAGGCGATAAAGACTCAATTGCATAAAGGTTAACAGGGGTTGAAATAGAATGAGAAGAATTTAATAAAAAGAAATGACAATAAAAGAGCAGGTCTCGGGAAGACAGGAGATGGTGATAATGCCACTAAGACGCAAGGGGTTACTGAAAGTGAAAAAGAATGAGAAGACTTTAATGAGGAGAAAGGAAAATAAAAGAACAGCTTTCGGGAAGACAGAACATGGCGATAATGTCAGTAAGGCGAAAATGGGTTAGTGGGATTAAAAGAGAATGAGATGACTCTAGTGAGGAGAAATGACAACAAAAGAAGAGGTCTTAGGAAGAGATAAGATGGAAACAATGCCGCTAAGACGCTAGGGTTTACTGGGATTGAAAGAAAACGAGAAGACTTAAGAGAAGAGAAAAGGCAACAAAAAAGTGCCAATTAAAAGCAAAAGTTGGCGATTAGCGTTGCATTTAAATTGTTTAAGATCGTATATAACAGGGAAACAAGAAACCAGAAGTGAATTCTATATGGCAGAAGTAGAAAAAAGAAGCCATTAAACAGTTACATCGAGCTATTTCAACAGTAAGACTTCTTCTTCTTCTTCTTCTTCTTCTTCTTCTTCTTCTTCTTCTTCTATGTGCCCTGTCCCTTCAGGACGCAGGCGGTCATGGTTCTCAATGTCTCCCTATCCATTGTGGCTCTTAGTATGTTTGCCCCTGTTACATCTTGCAACCGCCGTTCCGTCATCCACCTGATCAGACCCTGCAAATATGTTATCCGCTGCCTTCCTCTGTCTCTCTTTCCTTCTATCTGACCAGTCAGTATCAGGTTCTCCAGGCTCTCCTTCCTCATTGCGTGTCCCAGGAACTTCAGTTGACTCTTCCTGATGCTCAGTATCAATTTCCTTTTTGTTACCATTCTTTCCAGCACCTCATCGTTGCTTGCATGCTCAGTCCACGATATCCGTAACATCTTTCTGTAGAACCACATTTCGGCCGCTTCCAGTTTTGTCCTCATTTTCAATGATATTGTCCAGCATTCACTGCCGTATTGAAAAACTGACATCACGTAGCAGTCCAGCACTCTTTTCTTTGTTTCTATTGAGATTTTCCTCTGTGTTAGTATTTTGCTCATCTTCTGGAACGCATCCTTTGCCATGCCAATTCGCCTTCGGTGGGAGATTTAGCAGTTCATCTAATTTCATACAGTCGGTGCACCAAAATGGAATGATCAGCAGAACAATTGAAATGTATTTAAAAAAGGAGCAAAGAGGTGCTCTAATATAGGTTAGCATCAGCCATGATGAGAGAAGGCAGAAAATACACTCTTTTGTGATTAAATGATAGTAGACTTTTTAGGAGGCATTAAAATTTACAACCCTCTATGGTCAGCCGCAAAAAGAAGACCCAAAATGCCAACTACAGGTCGGGGAAACTAAAATAAAACAAGAAATTTAAATACCTGAGAAGTGTTCTGACAGAGGATGTAAGGTACGACATTGAGATCCGAAGATGCATTTGCATGACCAAAGACACGTTTCAAAAGTTAGCCATAGTATTGAGAGACAGTAAATTCTCATTGAAAACAAAGAAAAGTATTGGATTGCAATATCTGTCCTTCTGTATGGAAGTGAATGTTAGGCGATGTTATTAAGGATGAAGAAGAGGCTTGAGACAGCAGAAATGTGGTTTTACAGAAGGATGCTGACGATACTATGGACTGAGCACGTAACCAACGATGAGGTCTTTGAGAAGATACAAACGAGAAGAAAACTCATACCTAACATCAGAGAGAGTCAGCTGTCGTTCCTGGGACACGTAATGAGGAAAAACATCCTGGAGAATTTAATCCTCACAGGACGGATTGAAGGAAAGAAAGACAGGTGAAATATATTTAATAGGCATGAGCAAATGGATGGCGAATCGGTGTTTGAGAGAGATACCAAGAAGAAAAATATTGAGAGCGACAAGAGACAGAGCCAAGGTGAAGTCCCTGAGTGCCTACGTCCTGAAGGGACATGGCACATGAAGAAGAAGATATCTGACCAATAAGAATTAACCCCACATCGCAACATACCAGTATACTGTCTCTTTGTTAATTTTTATTTTTCTCTCAGTCTCTGAGGAAGCTTTAATAAAAGTAAAACATGTTAGTATTTGTCTATATTTCTAAGTCGACGTAGTATTTACACTATTTACATTATTCGGACTATTGTCTAAGGTACAGCAGTGGTGAACAAGTAACTTAGGGAATCAGGTTAGAGGGAGATAACTCATGACTACCGAAAGAGAATTCGCACAAGGAATGAGAATGATATACCAATGTGAGGGGCTTGAGGCAGCAAAAAATGTGGTTTTACAGAAGGATGCTGAAGATACCATGGACTGAATATTTTATTTTTATTTTCAACTGTATATTTGGATTGTTTTATGTATGTATCAGAATTATCCAAAAAAACTGGATAAAACGTCAAAAACTGAAGCACGTTACTTTGTCACTTACTTTTATGGAAACACGCAATTTAACGATCCTATTTTAAGTCTTCAACAAAAATGTAAAATAAACCAAATTACATAGGCCTCTTTGGGGTGAGTCAAATCTAGATATTAACCCTTCCGTAAACATAAGCATTTTTTTAACCACTTTACCTCTTTGAATCCATAAAACTTGCACGGAAACATATTAACTCTTTTATTTCTGTGAAAACAGAATCAGCATGCAATTTTATTCAAAATGATTCAAGATTGAAAGAAATCAAAAGGAAAAGTTAAATTATTTAATCAACATATTTAAATCTTTGTTAATTCTTGTCAAAGATGAAGGAGAGGCTTGAGGCAGCAAAAAATGTGGTTTTACAGAAGGATGCTGACGATACTATGGACTGAGCACGTGAGCAACGATGAGGTCTTTGAGAAGATACAAATGAGAAGAAAACTTATACCTAACATCAGAGAGAGTCAGCTGTCGTTCCTGGGATACGTAATGAGGAAAGACATCCTGGAGAATTTAATCCTCACAAGACGGATTGAAGGAAAGAAAGACAAGTGAAATATATTTAATAGGCATGAGCAAATGGATGGTGAATCGGTGTTTGAGAGAGATACCAAGAAGAAAAATACTGAGAGCGACAAGAGACAGAGCCAAGGTGAAGTCCCTGATTGCCTACGTCCTGAAGGGACATGGCACATGAAGAAAATATATATTAATCTGCTTCCTTCGGATTTCTATAACATATATTTGTGTTTCGTTCACTGATTTTATTATATTTATTGCATGGTCGTTAGCAAAAGGAACTCCCTAACATAAGAATTACAAATTTGAAATATCAAAACAAGTACAAAAATGTACATATCTGAGAAAAGTTTGGAAAGAGGAAAGAAAGTGTGACACTGAAATCCTAAAAAGGATTGGCATATCAAAAGATGCCTTTCAAAAGCTACGCAAAGTATCAAGAAACAGGAACATTTCGTTAGAAACAACGAAAAGTGTAGCGAAGTATTGGGTAATATCAGTCGTTCTATATGGCAATGAATGCTGGACAATTTCCTCACAGATGAATAAGAGACTCGAAGGAACAGAAATACAGTTCTACAAAAGAATGCTGAGAATACTATGGACTGAATATGTGTACAATAATGAACTTTTAGAGAAAATGAAAACAAAAAGGAAACTTATAATTAATATCAGAAAAGCACAGCCGAAATTATCAGGGCACATGTTGAGGAAAGATTTATTAGAAAATTTGATACCCATTGAAAATATTAAATGCAAAGGTAAAGATGAAAGGAAAGATCATAAGCCGAGCGAATATCCTGCAGGAGCATGCTATCTAAAAAGATGTTCTCACAGAAAATACTCTAAGAAGTAGGGTTAGAGTTGTTGTATATAAGTAAGTGAAAAAGTAATTGCAGATTATGAGAATATGTAGGATGTATAACGGTTAACTCCAGACTTGAAAAGGTTGATTGTAATGATCGGATAAACATCCTCTGAGGAGACATATCCATAAACTATTGGCTCTCGATAAAAAAAAGTCTTAAGTAGAATTTATTTTAACTAAATGGTTTACTAAGAAAAAGAAGTTGATGCAGTCATGGAACTAAAGGATGTAGCTCATCTGAACATTTGCCATGGAAATAGCATTAGAGTAGAGATAAGCTTAGATGAAAATGTCTGAACTTGTTGGATTAAAGAATGGAGCTTATCTGAACATTTGTCATGGAAACAGCAATGGAGCAGAAAAAGGCTTAGATGAAAAGGTCTGAACTTGTGGAACTAGAGAATATAGCTCAATTGAACATTTGTCATGGAAATTGCAATAGAGTGGAGAGAGGCTTTGATAAAAAGGTGTGGAGTCGTGAAAATAAGAATGTACCTCATCTGAGCATTTGCCATGGATATAGCGATAGAGTAGAGTGAGGCTTAGATGAAAAGGTCTGAACTAGTGGAATTAAAGAATGGATCTCATCTAAACATTTGACATGGAAATAGGAAAAGAGTAGAGAGAGTTTTCGATGATTAGGTGTATAATGGTGGAACTAAAGAATGGGGCACATCTGAACATTTGGTATGGAAATTGTAATAGATTAGAGAGAGACTTAGATGAAAAGGTCTGAACTGGTGGAATTAAAGAATGGAGCTCAACTGAACATTTGTCATGGAAATAGCTTAAGTGTAGAGAGAGACTTAGATGCAAAGGTGTGAATTAGTGAAACTAAAAAATGGAGCTCAACTGAACATTTGTCATGGAAATAGTAATAGAGTAGAGAGAGTGGCTTAAATGAAAAGGTCTAAACTGATTGAACTAAAGAATGTCACTCAACATTTGCCATTGAAATAGCGATAGGCATTGACCTGGCACATTTCTCCTTCTGTGGATCTGAAGATGTTGAATTGATAATAATTAATCTCTTTCAAAGACTCGTAAAATCTTTTGAATTCTGTCAAAGTTGGAAAAGGAAGATTAGGCTGCTCGAAGCCAGATATGGCAGCAATACACCATTTATGTTCTAATCTGACTCATGTAAAGATAGATTGTGATGGTAGAAGTCAGGTACTTTTGCGTTACTGTGAACCATCAATGTTTTCCAGCGTCTTTCATGATCACGAAACCTACTTCGTAGGGGTGCCACATGCCACAGCAGCAGTGGTGTTTCCCTGGTATCTGTGCGAAACCCTCCCCAGGCTGGTTTTGAGTGTTTCTTTCTTCTAGACCGGTTGTCACTTCTCTTACCCACTTCCTGACACCCACTATAACCTGTCACTGTTCATAATTTTCCTCCTATGTAATCCCCTGCAAAACAGTGGCAGTAAAATGCCTGGCTTGGGGCGATATGATTATATATATATATATATATATATATATATATATATACCCTGTATTATACCTTTGTTTTTGACGTATCGATGATTTCTCATAATTATAAATTAATTTCTCATTATTTATTCGCTTTTACTTATTTATTTATTGATAAATTTTAATTTAATTAATTCTGTGTTATTTTTTTTTTAATTTAAAAATATACCTGTTCAATCTTTAATGAATTTTACGGTTATTTCTTCACGGAATAGATACTAGAAAATATATACTGTATATTATTGCAAATCCAGCGAGTCTAGTACTCTCTTCGTCGTCCAACAAGACTGAGCATGCGCCAGACTTCGTAAATATGTTTAACCCGTTGCGTCCAGTAGCGAATTAGTGTGTGTAACGTCCTTCATCACGAAAACCACCAAAGTAATGATAAGTATGTTTTATCTTATCAGTTTTATAAAGAATAATTTCAATCGGACGAAGAAGGAAACAGAACAGCCGTCAAGAATGTGATGACTGAACATAAACCACTGCGAAAAAAGATCTTGATAAATGGCACATCGACACCTAGTTCTACATTCCACTGTAATGGGAACAGTCTATGAATATTTACCTCCGCTTTTTATTCGACAATTATATGACCGTCTTATGTATGTATATAAGAAAAATTAAGGCAAACACGTTATTTCATGGTGAATCGGAGGTATGAGCCTAATTCAGGCGAACCATCATCAGTTGCCGTCTTTATTTTACAAAGGAATTTACACGAATTGTGCAAAATCCGGAATCTGATGATGGTTCGCCTGAAATAGGCCATACTCCCGATTCACCATGAAAAAACGTGTCTGCCTTAATTTTCTTATATTTGCTCTATATGTATTTATATGTATATATGTTTAGAGCTCTCTTAAAGAGTTATCCTACCACTGTATGTACAGGATACTCCTTTGGATTCTTCTATACCCACACTGCATGCTGATATATATATATAGACATCCATCTGTTTCGGTGCATCACAGCTCATCAGTACGGTTAGACATCTGATTGCTTTTTAATCCAGGATTGAATCCCGACCGAATTCTACCACTGGGTTATGGGCGTTCGGTGGAAGAAGGCAGACCTTTTCAGCGCGTATATTATCATTATACGCGCGCAATAGCCAGAGTGATCTAATTCCTTTTACTGAATGAGCGATGCGTACAGGTATATATATATATATATATATATATATATATATATATATAACCGTACGGATGAGTTGTGATACGGCGAAACAGATCTGTCTGCCGATCACAATATATATATATATAAAGGGTGTCTATAAAGTCTGTGTTCACTTGAAAAAATTTATTAATTTATTTGCATTTGTCATAAAAATAATCTGTAAAATTGTTATAAAGTTTAATGTACCTAGTTTTAAGTATAGTTATTGAATAATTCTTTCCACAAAATTTGCAACAATTTTTAGATGAGTAAAAAAATACGAACTGCAAAATCTTATTACTCCTTGTATTGCTAATGATGGAGGACATGAAGAAAGTTAAATAAAATTGAGATAAAACCTTAAAAAATATAGATTTACTTCTTTCTAATCCTTTTAACAAATTATTTCTATCGTAAAGACCATAAAGTTATAAATCTTTAAAGTGCACACGAACTTTATGGACACCCTATATAGATATATATATATATATGTATGTATGTATATGTGTGTGTGTGTGTGTGTGTGTGTGTGTGTGTGTAATTGTCCTCATTTTCTGCTCTTTTTACCTCTTTATCTTACGTTCATGCTATAACCTCATTCAGTAACCCCTCTACCCCGAGTGACTCTTTGGCCTTGCATTGATTGAACAATTTATTAATATATGTATATACAATACCGGCCAAAATTATTAGGCCACCCCTGTGTTTTAAAAAAAATTGTATTTCATACTATTTTTTACTATTTATTGCCAAGTGAATAATTGTAAATGAAAATAGAAGGGTTCTTTTGTCAATATTGCAGAATAATATGTGCATCAAATGAATTTATAAATATTGAATAATTACCTATATTGCAGTTTCATTAATGAAAGAATGAAGACAATTTAGGGTGATTTGGACGAGTTCATCTTTGCTTCCTGGCCTTGTAAAATTTTGCAAAGTAATAATAACAAGAGAACCATTCTAGTTTCATTTAGAATTATCCACTTGGCAATATATACTAAAAATAGAATGAAATGCATGATTTCTTTTAAAAACCGGGTGGCCTAATAATTGTGGCCGGTAGTGCATATATATGTATGTGTGTGTGTGAGTATGTGTGTGTGTGTATGTGTGTGTGTGTGTAATTGGGCGGGTATCTCAGCATCAGTTATTTTCCTTTAATTCAACTTTCAAAGTTTATATGACCAGCTATTGAACTCATAATTCTGGTTCAAGTCCCTAAATACAAGCAACACTTTTATCCACTAATCCATGTGTCCATGAGGACACCAGTGCATGCATTTTTGGATCTTATAAACCTAATGTCCCAGTAAGCATTTTTATCAGAGCTCATATTACAATTTTTCTTTGCTAATCTTTTTTCTCTAGCACACTGTATTACAGGTTCCCATATTTTGTTAATTTCTATTCATGGCCGACTTAGAAGATTTTTGTGGCTGGATTTTAAGGTTTTTGTATTTTTCAGTAGTGTTCCCTGTCTATTGTTTCAACTTTATACCACAGGGTGTGGTGATCTCCATTTTCCCTCCATATGTGTGTAACTATACCTATTTTTCTATTTCTACTTGTGGTACGGCTTTAAGGTATTCTTGCAGGCTTATCCCAAGGGAGGTAACTCGTTTCTCCTTTATATTTCTTATCAGAGCTGCCTGTGAACCTGTACACATGGTTCTTAATCATGTTCTCCTCTATGGGCGGTCTTACGAGAGAAAAAACATTAAAAAAATTGTAATATGAGCCCTGGTAAGAAAATGATTACTGACACATGAGGCGCATAGCTTCTCAAAGTGGGAATTTTGAAGATGGTACCCATTTCATCAAAATTTTATTTTTCCGCAATTGTCACTCCTTGTATTTATTTTTTTATCACAAGGACGAATAAATTAGAATAAATTAGAATAAATTAGAAGTTATTAAGTGATACGAGTTATTTCCCCTTACTTATATCAATTGCTACGAGTTGCCCCCGACCAAGAATAACAGAATCTACTTCATAGATTGTTTAATGGGTTCAGTCCGAAATTTCCGAATGTTTAATAACTACAAATGACAACTGGAGTAGGCCAGCGTGCACAACGTTCAAAATAACACTAATCTATGAAATAATGATAAATCTTTGTTTTAGTTATTGCCAAAACAACCTGACTAAAATAACCAACGCGAATAATTCAATGCACAAAACGGACATTACGCCTAAAATAAATGTCCGTTTCTGTTTTGATTGCGAGGAAAGACAGAAAAGACATATCAGAGACGCCGCTTATTTTTCGTGAGAAAAAGACAAAGAAGGCGATAACGCTCTCACGTGTTTCACGTCTGCAACAGTGAAATAGAAAATATTGTCAATTTGAAACGTTTCCATATGTCCACACTTCTCTAGATGATGACTTGCAACTAGATTTATTGTCGTTATTTTTTTGTTAAAACTGTTAAGTTTGTGGCCTTTTTCATTAGGCAATAGTGAAATTCCCATGGGTGTTTATAGTCATAAAACTTGTATTCTTGTCTTTTCCGAGTGGATATCGGTTCGGAACGAGAAATGGAAGAGCCGGACTCGAATCGCAGATGAATTCGTTGCATTCACTTACACGCAATAACCTTTCCGAAAGGTTAATATGTCGCATCTCCTTCAAGCTATGGGTTAAATAGCAGGACAGATTAGGTTCTATAGCCTTGATTGGCAACCAATCTACCGCAGAAAGTAATGGCAACCTAATGAGGGAAAATCTTCTACCGAGTTAGGTCTGTTTTGAGACATGATCGCACAAGTGTGTTTCAGCCATGGCACTTAACTGACTGCTACAAGTAAGCTACACTTTGTAAATTACTATAATGAGAGAACTCGCAAGGATTTTATTAAGATTATTAATTTATGATTCATCAGAAAATGAAAATAGCAAAATCGTGAATTTCTCAAAAATTCTACCGATTGATAGGCAAAGATGATAACACGAAGGATTTTTTTCTTAATGGAAATAATAAATTTAAGCATTAAGCTTTTAATTAAATCTAAAATGAAATCTTCGAGAATGTATTTTCATTTTAAACTTAGGTATCGAAAATTCATGCCGAAATATTGAAGGTACCTAGTTAAAACGGACGTTACGACTAAAATAATGTCCGTTTCTGTTTTGATCGCGAGGAAAGACAGAAAAGACATATCAGAGACGCCGCTTATTTTTAGTGAGAAAAAGACAAAGAAGGCGATGACGCTCTCACGTGTTTCACGTCTGCAACAATGAAACAGAAAATATTGTCAATTTGAAACATTTCCATATGTCCACACTTCTCTATATGATGACTTGCAACTAGATTTATTGTTGTTATTGCAATTTTTTTTTTTGTTAAAACTGTTAAATTTGTGGCCTTTTTCATTAGGCAATAGTGAAATTCCTGTGGGTGTTTATAGTCATGAAACTTGTATTCTTGTCTTTTCCAAGTGGATATCGGTTCGGAACGAGAAATCGGAGAGCTGGATTCAAATCGCAGTTTAATTCGTTGCATTTACTTACGCGCGTGCAAATACACCAAAACGTTTTAATTAATGGAAATAATAAATTTAATCATTAAGCTTTTAATTAAATTTAAAATGAAATCTTCAAGGAATGTTTTTTCATTTGAAAAATTTCATTTTAAACATAAGTATCAAGAATTTATGCCGAAATAGTGAAGGTATCTATATAATAATGATAATTCCACGTAAATAATATAAATCACTAGAAGATTGTGACTAAAACAAGCAAGATGAGGATACCAATTCGAATAAATCAGTTTATATTACACATCTAAAAAGAAAGAATACTCCAATTCTATAATCGATTGCTTACGAATATATAATGTAATGTTGGTTGGTTGTTTTGTTTTTATGGCAGGTCATTTATTGCCAAATAATTTTTTTTATTTATTGCTGGTAATACCCTTTTCTTTCAACAATTTATTGTTGATTTTTTTTATAATTTTTATGTCTAGTAATACTTTTTTTCTTTTCGAGTATCAAGATTCATTGGGATTTGTTTTTAAGGGCAGGGTCATCAAGTCCTACTCTTGTTATTTAGCCCATAACTGGAGGGAAGGGACGGATTAATACCTTTCCCAAGGGTACCAGTGCTTAAGTGAATGCAGGGTATTCAACTGGAATTCGAACTCGGCACACAGATTTCCCTTTCCGAGTCGATATCCATTGCACCACAAACCACACCCGTCACTAAACGCTTACAGCACCTGGTATTCCCAAGCGGTCACCCATCTAAGTAATAACCAGGCTCAACGTTGCTTAACTTCGGTGATCGAGGGAGAACCGGTGTATTCAACGTGATAGGCCGTAAGCCATAATGTAATGTAGCAATGTATTTCTATGCTTCGGTCTGTATATATGCACTTGCTTGTACAACAGGTGGTTATTTGAATAATCTCCTCGAACTCAATAAAATAAAACATTGCCGTCAAGTGGAAGTTCACACCTCTGACAGCCACCGCCGACCCGCCGAATGAATTCAACTTGGCGACTGGACATTTAAGAGGAAACAGATGCCTTCAAACATGATGTCTTGTCTCCAACTATAAACCTTTAGCAAGCTGTTGACTTATCTGAAGCACAGGGCTTAATTTAGTACATTCCGACCAAAGTTGGTTTAACTCCTATGTTCTACTCATGAGTGTCATTGTACAGGGAACTTTAAGGAAATTTCAATGATGAGGTAGCCAAATTTAATATTTACATGATTTGTATATTTTAATTTATACTATGTATTTATGTATTTACTTATATTGATCAAGAAATTTAAAAGGATGTGTACTGTGAAAGAGTGAATATCGGCTGAGAATGAGAAGTTGGAGAACCGAGTTCAAATTCTAGTTGAATTCCTTGCATTCACTTACGCACAAATACCCTTAGGAATGGTATTAATCCGTCTTTTCCCTCCAGCTATGAGCTAAATAGCAGGACAGATTGGGCTCTATAGCCTTGGCTGGCAACAAGTCTACCGCAGAAAGCAATGACAACCTACTGCGGGAAATCATCTGCCCAGTCAGTCATGTCTCTTTTGAGACATGATCGCCCAGGCGTACATCATGTATGACACTTAACTGACTGACGGGAAAATAATCCCATGAAAAGAAATTCAGATTATTTTTAATATTTACTTTCATTTTATAAAAGACGTCATCAAGACATTTTTTTTTTTTTTTTTTTTTTTTATAAGCGTTTCACCCCGAGCAAGGCATGTCACTGCCACTACTGTGCAGGGGGCTATGTAGAGTGGAGAAAGGCTGGTTAAATATAGGAAATAACAGAGGGTGGGTGATAGGCGGGTGAGGATACCGAGAATGAGGGTTGGGTAGATGAGAGTGTTGTGAGAATAGTTGGGAGTTAGTGTGATAGGAGGTGTCTATTGACCCTACATTTAAACACCTGGAGATTGTAACTGTCGGGAAAGCAGACTTGTGGAAGGGAGTTCCACAGGCGGGAAGCGCGAGAAAAGAAGCTGTTGGAGTAGAATTTACGGTTACATCTTATTTGTTTAACTGTAAAAGGGTGGGACCTAGTTGCTAATCTAGTATCTCGTGTAAATTCGTGCTTGGGCGGCACCAGTGATCTAAGCTCATCGGAGCAGAAGCCATGAAAGTACTTGTAGAAGAGGCACAGGGAAGCTACATCACGTCGGTGTGAGAGCGGCTGCAGCCGGTCTGCCAAGTCAGTATCAACCACGTTACAGATCCTCCTTTGTATTTTGTCAAGAAGCCCAAGGAGAGCAGCAGGGGCACCCGACCAGATATGGCAGCAATATTCAATACACGGGCGGATGGTAGATTTGTATATGTGCAGAATAGTTTCAGGTGGGAAAAATTTCCGGGCCCTGCACAGAGAGCCGACTTTCATAGCAGCAGATTTGGCAATAATAAAGTATATATTTTAATTGGTAAAGCGAAAACTCATGATTTTTTAAAAATATCTCCTTAAGCAATGGAACGAGAATGCAATGGGTTAGTGGGATTGAAAGTGAATGAAAACACTTTAGTAAGGTGCATCGAGGAGAAAAGACAATAAACCCTTGGTAAATACCTGACTTGATTCTTAGAGTTGTATGTTCAATAATACGCTACAGCAGTGGTGAACAATTAACTTGCAGGATTAGAGGGAAATAATTCATGATTACTAATTTCATTACGCAAAGAATGAGAATGATCTACCCCAGTGATTGTAATAAAGGGTTCGGTTCGAAATTTCTAGCACCTGATGATGGCCGGAGCGCACAACGACCGAAACGTCGTACAAATAGCAAGAAAGATCAGGACAATAGTCCAAATAATGTAAATACTGTAAATACTACCTCATCTCAGAAATATAGACAAATAGAATGATATATTATTAAACGTCGTACAAATGGCGACAAAGATGAGGACAATAGACCAAATAATGTAAATACTGTAAATACTATCTCATCTCAGAAATATAGACAAATAGAATGATCTATTATTAAACGTCGTACAAATGGCGACAAAGATGAGGACAATAGACCAAATAATGTAAATACTGTAAATACTATCTCATCTCAGAAATATAGACAAATTGAGTGATCTATTATTAAACGTCGTACAAATGGCAACAAAGATGAGGACAATAGTCCGAATAATGTAAATACTACCTCATCTCAGAAATATAGACAAATAGAATGATCTATTATTAAACGTCGTACAAATGGCAACAAAGATGAGGACAACAGTTCGAATAATGTAAATACTGTAAATACTACCTCATCTCAGAAATATAATCAAATAGAATGATCTGTTATTAAACGTCGTACAAATGGCAACAAAGATGAGGACAATAGTCGGAATAATGTAAATACTGTAAATACTACCTCATCTCAGAAATACAGACAAATACTAAATGAGATCGACTTTGAATAAATTTCGAAAAAAATAACCTCAGCAATCCTCTTTATATAAACAAAAATTATAGCTTTATTAATTATTTAATTGTAACCAGATGCAGCTGCCAAAGATCAAAAAGCCATTAAAATTTCGTTGGCGTGTTACTTAACTAGAAAATTCGTTAGATTTATTATTCTAAAAAAAAAAAAAGAAAGAAAAATCAAAACGTATAATCTGATTATTTTCAAAAATTCAGCACATCAAGAATCTTATGTAAAAAATGATGTTGTTTATGAATTTTCATGTCCTTCCAGAGACTGTATCTCCAAACTAATAGTCAATAAATAAAATTATTTTTTTTTTACATTGGACATATACGCGCCACAGTCTCATATGTTGATTGTCACTTGTCGAAATTTATTGCAATTCGTACACATATCGATCAGCATACTACAAACAAAATAGTTTTAACAGCAAACAAATGTTAATAGATAACACCATAACAGAACACACTGCAAAGAAATATTCGATATTCTAGAAGCCATTATAGTTCAAATAAAACAACCAACATTAAATATCTTTCTCCGTGGGAGATCATAAATTAAAGTGTATATGAAAAAGAGAATAGTTAGATATTTGATACATTTTTTCTGTTATTTCGGATTGATTTTAACTCTAATTATAGCAATTTAAAACACCAAGATTGGGTCAAATATATCTGACTGATAAAATTAATTCTTGACAGACTTTGGACACATCACCGTGAAATACTAGTTCCCTGATGATCACAGAAGTTAAGCAATGTTAAACTTGTTGAGTATCTATCTAGATGATTAAACGTTTGTGAGTATCAGATACTGTAAACTTAGAAGTGTAGGTAGTGTAATAGATAATGCCTCGGAATTATTGATCAGAGAGCCTAGGTTCAATTCCCGTTGGGTACGTTATATTTACTTACGCCCAAATACTCTTAGGAAAGGTAGGGATCCACAAATTCTCTTAATTACTAAGACTTTTATCGTTTCAAGCGTTATTATCTATTTAAACTTATTTATAAATGGAACTTTGTCTGTGTGTGTGTGTCCGTTACCTATAGACTCCGAAACAATTTTCTTGAAAATTTACACAGTTGTACTATAAACGTCTGCGAGTGTTCTTAGTTAGGTTTTGTGTCGAGGTACCCCCGATAATTATCGAAAATCGATAATCGAAAGAATCGGGTTATAGAAAGAGTGGTTCGATTTTAATCAAATTTGATACGCTCATAGACAAAGACATAAGAAACGATATTCAGATGTTTCAAGGTTACAGTTCTTACAATAGTGCAGAAAATCGATAATATATATATATATATATATATATATATATATATAAAAGGCAAGATGTTTGTGTGTGTGTCCTTTATGTTTGTGTCTGTATGTCCTTTATACAAATCCACAATTTTTATCCGATTCTCACCAAACGTCACACAAATATACTTTAGGTAGAGTCTGAACTTCAAGACTATAGATTAGTTTTAAAGCTTTCATTATAATTGAGCAACGCTGGGCTATACTGCTAGTACCTCATAAAAGATAAAATATTTATTGTCTTAATACTCTTGCACAGTACTATATATATATATATATATATATATATATATATATATATAGAGAGAGAGAGAGAGAGAGAGCGAGAGCAAAACGGTAGGGCATTTTAAGATATGTGTGTCTCTCCATATGCTATATTTGATATCTCAATGCCCACAGTTGGGCCCATGTCGCATTAATACCTTTGGAAAACACATGAATATATTTCTGTGTCACTTATAGGCTAAATAGTATGGTAGAATGGCGGTTGTATTCCTGGATGGCATCAGCCAATCTCTGGAATTAAAACCTTTGAGAAGACAATAAAAACCCACTCCACTAATATTGGTAACTCCTAATAGAGATTTAGAGCGAATAAACGACAATTAATCTACGGAGAATCATATTCGCTAACTCCATGAAAGGATATAGCAGTACAAAACGAAACAAAACATTGCAAAAGGATGACTTTAATCAATTACCGCTTCCTATTCAGTCAGTTAAGTGCCATACGTGATACACGCTTGGGCGATCATGTCTCGAAACAGACATGACTGACTGGGCAGAAGATTATCCCGCAGTAGATTGCCATTGCTTTCTGCGGTAGACTGGTTGCCAGCAAAGGCTATAGAACCCAATCTGTTCTGTTATTTGTCTCATAACTAGAGAGGGAAGAGATGTATTGTATTATTAAGTAGTAATTAGTGGGATATTAGTTTACTACTTTATGCCAGTAAAAAACTGATCCCCCACTTTATGCTCAGCAAGATCCTTAATCATGTTTTCAACTATGATATTCTGTCAGTCACTTAAGTGCCATACGTGATACACGCTTGGGCGATCATGTCTCGAAACAGACATGACTGACTGGGCAGAATATTATCACGCAGTAGGTTGCCATTGCTTTCTGCGGTAGACTGGTTGCAGACGAAGGCGATAGAACCCAGTCCGTCCTGTTATTTAACCCATAAATGGAAGGAATAGACGGATTAATACCTTTCTCAAGTGTATTTGCGCGTAAGTGAATGCAAGGAATTCAACTGGAATTCGAACTCGGCTCTCCGATTTCTCGTTCCAAGCCGATATCCACTGCGCAGTGGATATTGGTTCGGAAGTTTGGCGCTTGCTATTAGCGCCAAACAAAATCACAACTATTTCAACCACCACAGAACGCGTCTCTGAGAGAGAGAGAGAGCGAGTGAGAGGGAGACAGAGATGAGGGAGACAGAGAATTGGAGAAAATGATATGGAGAAGGCAAAATGGAGGTGAGAAGTTTAAGATGCAATTTAAGATAAGTTTTTCTTCTCTCGTGTTATATTTTAAGCACTTTGTATCGAATAAGGACAAGACCAGTTTCTTAAAAACAACCAAAGCGGAAGCATGATAAGAAAGCCACTTTTTCCTTTGCCGACCCGTCAAAAAATGATATGTATTCATAAGCCCGGAATATGGTTTATATAAAAGAAAACTATGATGTATTGCATTTCGGGGAGGGATGAACAAAGAAACTAGTTTATCCAAACGCCAGGACTTAAAGAATAAAACTTTTATATCATCTTGTTCAGAGAATAAACAGGATCAGACTCAGTGTTTAATGTGGGAGATGTCAAAATGAAAACTGATATTAAAAGAAAAAAATTAATATATATATATATATATATATATATGGATGTGTGTGTGTGTGTGTTTGTGTGGGTGTGGGTGTGTGAGTGTGTTTGTTTGTGTGGCGTGTGTGTGTGTTTGTGTGCTTGTACAAAATGCATACGTGATACTGAAGAAATGCTTTTATTCTAAGATTGTGGCGTCCATCCTTGTCATTTGGTATGAATGACGGGTTGTGTTAAAATCACCCATCTACTGACCAATTTTCCAATCTTCTGGGCACCTGTGTCTGAAACATATTTTCACACACACACACACACACACACACACACACACACACACACACATATATATATATATATATATATATATATATATAATTGTATAGTTGGGTAGCAATCTCTCTTCTATGCAGGTTTCATTAAAAATCACAAACAAATTATCATGTTTACGTTTTTTTATGTAATTTTTCATGTGATCTTATGATTTTGTTCCTTTAAGGACGTAAATTATATAAAGTTGTCCTAATCGTTTGCTTTCGACAGTAATTTTAGCCATTATCAAAAATGGATTTTATTTTACGTGTAACAGAAGTTAGGTAGTGTTTATGTATGTTTCTAACATGGGGAGTATGTTTTATGTTCTGAACACGGTCAGCATGTTCTTAGCGTGTTCGTAGTTCATATTATTGAGTGTTTTTGTTTTACTAATAATGCTTTTATTTTTTTTAACCCTTTTTTTGCATGTGGATGCTGCTATATTTTTGTTGTCAACTAGTATATTTCAGACAGGATTTGGTATGTCAACGCGTGTGTTTTATATATATATATATATATATATATATATATTGAATAAAAGAGTGTAAAAAAGAAAGCATGCTTTTTTTTACTTTTTCTTTCATTTTCCTCTTTTTGATATTTTTCTTGTCTTCTTTTTTCTCTTTTTTTCCCTCTTTCTTCTTTTTTCTTTATTAATTTTTTTTACCTTGTAAGGAATTTTTTCCAAAAATTAAAGTGAAGTGTTGTTTTCATAAAATCAAATTTTTAGACAAATGCATTTATTACCAACATTGTTAACTACCCGATGAGACATTGTTCTTTCAATGTCGAAATGAAATGTACAATTTTCTAGTAGTTTGTAGCTTTAGACATGTTCTAATGTAATAGTTGATAACAAATATTCATTACTCTATTTCTATATTGAGAACTAAACTAAATTAATCTTTTGAACGTTGTAATTTATTCTTCGTTTTCTTTATATATATATATATATATATATATATATATATATATAAATATATATATATATATATATATATATATATATATATAACGGTCACGTCTTTAATGGTTTTTTCCTCTTACAGGAAAAAAATTGGGCAATTATGTCAATTATGGCTAACCACAGTTACTTGCAATCTGGCTGACATCACTCACGTCAAAGATCAGAAAGATCAGAGTTTCGTGTTTAAAAATACTTTTATTCTTAATTTCATGCTATAAACAAGTAATACTTGTGTAAATCAGACTAATCTACATTAAATTTGCTAATTTTAAAAAAATAACGTGTCATAAATCCGTATTTTATTTTTGCAAGATTTTTTAAAACTCAGAATTAACTTTTGTTTGCAAACTTGTGAAGCCCTCAAAATGTACGCAAAAAATTATGAATTTTGAAAACTCGAAAAAATTGATATTCCGATCAATATAATTTCTAAATAATTTCTAGTTAATTTATCCAGACTGAAAGTGATGATGAGGAGAGGAGTATAAGGAAAGTTTTTTATTGTTATAAGAGGAAATAAGAGTTAAAATGTGAATTGTTAAAAGATGCAATTTGAAGTTTACGGTTATCAGTGGTAGAAGAAAAATCCGAATCGGTATGATGACCTCGAATTGAATTTTTCTTAGGATTGAACATTTTCAAATACAGACCAGTAAAATTAAGTCTATTCATTTTTCAAAAATTCGGTCTAAACAGTTGAATATTTACATATTCACGAAATAAATTATTATCAATGCATTTGTAAAAATTTGTTCAATTTATTTTCAACATATATATATATATATATATATATATATAAGTTGTTATTTTATTTATTTATACGAATCGTAAGTTAATACTGATGATAGATAAATTATATGCGGTTGAAACAGTGCGTATTGAAAGATACATGAACTGATTAATATAACAAATACAAAAACAAATTATTTGTGTAAATTTCTGCTCAAAATCTTCAATATGTGATTGAAGAAATATTAAAAAAAACGTATACAATTTTGACAGATTCTGGATGATCTGTTATTGTTTCCGCGTCTATTCTTGTATCAGTTGAAGATAACCTGATCAGACACCTTTTCTTCAATGTACCATGTTCCTTCAGGACGTGGGAGGTCATGGTCCTCCACATCTTCGTATACTTCGAAGCTCTGAGTAAGCTTGTCTTTTTGCCAGTCTTCCCAGTCCCTACTCAACCTCCCATTTACACAAGCCTGCTTTTCTCTGTCTCTCTCGCCATTGACAAATTCTCTCAGCCTTCTTTCCTCATTGTTTTCTAGAAAATAAAAATGTCTCTTTCTGGTTCTAATAAAAGGATCATTTTTGTTTGAACTTTTTATAAAAATCCGTCGTTATTAAAAAGTTCTGTCCATAGTGTTTTCAGTATCCTTCTATAGACCTCAAATGGAACCACTATATTGAATCCATAGCAAAATCTACTGCTAAGAAGATTGGGTCACTATGTCGATCCAGGATGTTTTTTCCACCTGAATCCATCCTGCATATATACAAGTCAACCATCCGTCCGTGCATGGAGTACTGCTGCCATTTATGGTCAGGTGCCCCTGCCGTTCTCCTCAGTGTTCTTGACAAGCTCCAAAGGAGAGTCTGTAATGTGATAGGTACTGATCTGGCGACTCGACTGCAGCCACTTTCCCATCGTCGAAACGTGGCCTCCCTCTGTCTCTTCTATAAATACTTTCATGCCTTCTGCTCGGATGAGCTTAAGTGACTGATTCCTCCTCAACAGGTGCTTACCCGTGCAACCAGACTGGCAACTGGGTCCCACCCGTTCACAGTCAGGTTAGCCAAATGCAGACGACAATTCTACTCCTGCAGCTTCCTCTCTCGCACTTCCCGCCTGTGGAACTCACTCCCGTATTCTTGCTTTCCTGACGGCTACAACCTCCAGAAATTTAAATGCAAAGTTAATACTCATCTACTAACCACTGGCCTCTAGCTCTCTCCTCTCCCCTGTATGACCTTCCCTTTCTCTCCACCTTTGTATCTGTCATCGCACCTGCTTTCTCAGCTTTCTATTGTTCCTTTCTAACTAGCTTGTACTCCTCACTCTTTTCTAATTAATCTTTTTACATTTATGTAACCCCCTGCACATCAGTGGCGTTTCTGCCTTGCTCGGGGTGAAATGATTAAAAAAAAAAAAAAAAAGAACCGCATTTCTATTGCCTCAAGTCACTTCTTCATATACGAGGAAATTCTCAAAATTCCCTACCATATAAAGAGAAAAATAATATATTACGGTTTAGCACGATTTCTTTCTAATGAACGTTTCATATTTTCAATACTTTTGGCATTTAAAAGACAACTTCTAATGCCTCGGATTTCGGTGTCACATTCTACGTCTTATTTTAAAACATTGTCCAGATATTTAAATTTTTGTACATGCTTGGTTTGTCATTTTCAAAACGTAGTTCACATCCAGGTTTGTTTCTATGGCTGATAACAATATGTTTTGTCTATATTTCTGAGATGAGGTAGTATTTACAGTATTTACATTATTCGGACTATTGTCCTCATCTTTGTTGCCATTTGTACGACGTTTAATAATAGATCATTCTATTTGTCTATATTTCTGAGATGAGGTAGTATTTACAGTATTTACATTATTCGGACTATTGTCCTCATCTTTGTTGCCATTTTTACAACGCATGGACACATGGCCCAGTGGATATAGACGTTGATTAGACCTAAAACTTGTGAGTTCAATACCAGAGTACAGCAGTGATGAAAAAGTAGCTTACAAGGTTAGAAGAAAATAACACATCTTCCAAAAGTGGCATTACTATGCAAGGGATGAGAATGACATACGAGTGCAATAAAGGGTTCAGTTCGAAATTTCTATCACCCGAAGAAGGCTGCAGCGTACAAAAGCCGAAACGTCGTACAAATGGCAGCAAAGATGAGGAAAATATTAAGAATACTGTAAACCATATGTTCTGTTTTCTTAAAATTGATGTTTAGTCCTTTTTTCTTGATTTTTTTTTTACTAACTTCCTTTCTGTTATCATGTATGTTCTACGACTGTGTCGAATTCATTTGCCTATTTGATATTGTTAAATAATAAATCCTGGTAGGACTTCTAGTTCTCCCATGGTTGCCTCACTGTAAAGATTGAATAACTTCTATTTACTCATTTAATATTCTGTCCGGATACAGGTGTTTCTTTTTTTTCTTTTTTCTTTTTTTGTTTTTCAATTACAGCTTTTCAATTACAGCTTTTCAATTACAGCTTTGTGCCACCTGTAAGCATTCCTAAAAAAATCACCATAAATATGTTCACAGTTTTCTCGTGCGCTACGTATACATGCTAAGCGTATATTAGTAATGGTAATAATAACTGTTACCTTATAGGGAAACATTCAGCATTCACTGACCGAGCAGCTACCACTGATGTCAATTGAAATTAGGAAGTTTTCTGTTAAAACATTTTTTCAGGAAAATAGATATCTAATGCCCAGAAACCGCTACCACTTTTTCCAGTAAGTGAATGCAATGAATTCAACTGGAATTCGAACTCAGCTCGAATTCCAGTTGAATTCCTTGCATTCACTTACGCGCAAATACCCTTGGGAAAGGTATTAATCCGTCTCTTCCCTCCAGCTATGGTTTAAATACCAGGACAGATTGGGTTCTATAGCATTTGCTGGCAACCAGTCTACCGTAGAAAGTAATGGCAATCTACTGCGGGATAATCTTCTGCTCAGTTAGCGATGTATTTTTCGAGACATGATCAGCCAAACGTGTATCACGTATGGCCCTTGACTGACTGACTAAATATTATAAATGGAAATATGATTAAAACATCTACTTGGCATAAAGTTGGGGATCAGTTTATTTTTATGAAGTAATAAACTGACCCCCCCCACTAATTAGACTTAATATAATAATGTAATATAATCTATCTCTTCTCCTTCTAGTTATGGGTTAAATAATAGGACAGATTGAGTTCTATAGCCTTGGCTGGCAACCAGTCTACCGCAAAAAGCAATAGCAACTTACTGCGGGATAATCTTCTGTCCAGTCAGTCATGTCTCTTTTGAGACATGATCTCCCAAGCGTGTTTCACGTATGGCACTTAACTGAATGACTGATGATGACTTCCGTGTAGCGATGAAATCTACCTAAATTTTTTATGTGAAGTAGTTTGGAACATTACCATCTAGATTGTGTCGTTATTTTCTCTTCGAATTAGAACTGTAGCCCATTTTAGCTGTTGTTGTTGTTGAGAGTCCATAAGCAATGTCGACTCAGTTATTTTGAACAGTTAATTATTTGTATTTCCGTGAAGTTCCTGGGACACGCAATGAGGAAGGAAAGCCTGGAGAACCTGATACTGACTGGCCAGTTAGAGGGAAAGAGAGACAGAGGACAGCAGCGGATAACATATCTGCAGGGCCTCATCAGGTGGTTGACGGAACGGGGGTTGATAGGAGTAACGGGAGCAAACATACTAAGAGCCACAAGGGATAGGGAGACGTGGAGAACCATGATCGCCTACGTCCTGAAGGGACAGGGCACATAGAAGAAGAAGAAGAAGAAGAAGGCAAGACCGCCACAGGAAGAGGCAATTCAAGTTCCTGGGACAAGCAATGAGGAAGGAAAGCCTGGAGAACCTGATACTGACTAGCCAGTTAGAGGGAAAGAAAGACAGAGGAAGGAAGCGGATAAAATATTTGCAGGGCCTGATCAGGTGGTTGACGGAACGGGGGTTGACAGGAGTAACGGGAGCAAACATACTAGCAGCCACAAGGGATAGGGAGACGTGGAGAACCATGATCGCCTACGTCCTGAAGGGACAGGGCACATAGAAGAAGAAGAAGAAGAAGTCAACAGCATTACAGGTAGCTTGGTGTTTGCCAAGCTACCTGTAATGCACCACCATAACGTAACTTCTCTATACCGTTCCCATTAATATTTTTATAGCCATTGTTTCGATGAGTTTTCCTTTTTGATGCTTCGACATCAGTCAGCCAAACTTTTGTGAGTATGATACTGGTTGCAGTAGAAAAAAATGAAATTTTTATATGACATGAATCTTTCCTGTTGAACAGGTTACGTTCAACAAGTGCCAAACGGAAAACAAGAGACGAAGCCAAAAACATACCAGAAAAAAATTTATAATGTTTTCTATTAGAGTTTTCATGTTTTTTGAAAGACAAAAATATTGTTTAAATAAGCGGGTGCGTAAAAGCAAATATGCATTTGTGTAAGAGGCGTTGAGGCGTCCGTTTTAATTCTCTATCGCTGATGACATTTTACCCAATAAGAATAACATATAATTCAGGTGACTGGGTGGGAACAGCACAAAAAACAGGGAGAGTTGGGCTTCATGTGTGAAATATCCGGCGAGCGAAAAAGAAAACAAGAAGCGGTTGTTTGAAATCGTGTAGTTGCATTATTAAATATTTTCTTATTAATAAAAGTTTCTGTGGTGACATGATGAGATATTTTTATAAGCAATGAATCTAAGAGAAAAAAATAGAAAGATATGAAAAGAGATAGCTACCTAGCTATATTTTTTACAAGGATGTGTTTTTTGTTTTTGTTTTTATAATCGTGTCGCCCCCAAGCAAGGCTTTTTTACTGTCACTATTGAGCAGGGGGAGTCTACGGCTATGTCGTGTTGAATACACCGGTTCCCGATCACTGAAGTTAAGCAACATCGAACCTGGTCAGTACTTAAATGGGTGACCATTTGGGAATACCAGGTGCTGTAAACGTAAGGACCAAAAATGGTCCACCGGTCTTCCAGGTTTGGGGGTTGGGTGCAGGGCTAACAACCCTGCTCCGTAAAAAAACAGTTTGTTACAGAAACAGCAACAAAAGTTGCTGCCCTATGCACTATCTGGGTGTAATGGACAAATGATGATTAGTGAACAGGGGGTTACATAGGCGGTAAGTTATAAGAAAGAGTGACAGGTTACAGGGGATTTCAGGAAGAGGATAGGAGAAGGATGAGAATACTGATGAGAGAGGAGTGTACGAAGAAAGGAGCATGAGAGAGAGAGAGAGAGAGAGGATGCAAGTTAGTGAGATAGGAGATGACTCTTGACTTTACATTTGAATTCTTGAAGATTGTAGCAAGCAAGTAAACGGAAGGGAATTCCACAGGCGGGAAGTGCGAGAGAAGAAGCTGCTGGAGTAGAATTTGCGTTTATAATTTATTGGTTTCATAGTAAAAGGGTGGCACCTAGTTGCTAATCTTGTGGCTCGAGTAAATTTATCTATGTGGCGTACAAATGAGCTAAATTTATCTGAGCAGAAGCCATGAAAGTTTTTGTAGAAGAAGCCACATTGCGCCGGTGAGAAAATGACTGTATCCGTGCTGCCATTTTTCTTTGTACGAGGCACCAAAGCTAATTGAGCTAGAGCGTTGCAGAGTAAGAGACGCAACCCCAAGCAAGATGACAATGCCACCAAGAAGCGGAAGTAATAGAGAACGAAAAGACTTTGAAAAGAACCGGGAACCCTATTCTAAACTGGAAAATAGGGATTAAACTCAACTCCTTATCAAAAGATTAGAGTGAGGGTTAACCGGACAGTAGGCGAACCTATCTACTATTATTGAAGAAAGAAACAAATACATAAAAGCCCAGAGTGGATGTGCATTGTAGCGCCATGGATATCGACTCGGAACGACGAAACGGGTAGCCGAGTTCGAATTCCAGTTGAATTCCTTGCATTCACTTACGCGCTAATACCCTTCAGTTACGAGCTAAATAACAGGACAAATTGGGTTCTATAGCCTTGATTGGTGACCAGTCTACCGCAGAAAGACTGGTTACCAATCAAGGCTGGTTACTGTGGGATAATCTTTTGCCCACTCAGTCATGTCTCTTTCAAGACATAATCACTCAAAGCGTGTATCACTTATGGCACTCAACTAACTAACTTAATATAATAGTTGAAAATATCATTAAGGCTTCAACTGGGCATAATGTTGGGGATCAGTTTTACATTGTTTTGAAGTAATAATTTGACTCCCACTAATTACTACTTAATAATATAATACATCTCTTCCATGGGAAAGGTATTAATCCGTCTTTTCCTTCCAGTTATGGGTTAAATAACAGGACAGATTGGGTTCTACAGCCTTGGCTGGCAACCAGTCTACCGTAGAAAGTAATGGCAACCTACTGCGGGATAATCTTCTGCCCAGTCAGTCATGTCTCGTTCGAGACATGATCGCCCAAAGCGTGTATCACGTATGACACTTAACTGACTGACTGATAGAGTTGAAGTAGTCTTTAAAAAGAAAAGGAAACTCAATTCTAAAGAGAAAACAAGTGATAAACCTATATAGGCGAGTGGTGTGAACCGGACGATAAGTGAACCTATAGACATCTAAATAAATATGAAAAGAGTACCTAAAACAGGAGTTTTGCCGAAATGTTCTCAACACTATTAAGGAAAGGACTTGAAAATTCTAATAATTTACACTGTTGTCATCATCTTTGTTGTTGTTATCACGACGTTTCATCAGGTGCGTATCGATCCGGGTAACCTCCAGAGAATTCCGAACTAAGTAATTTACGTGGGTAGACTGCTTTCTACGCAAGTAGACTGCCCTTGTCCCACTACCCAGGTAGAAGGATATCTCGTCTAGTTCTTATTTCTACTACTATTTAGTCATTGTTCGTCTGTTTCAATTGAGTCTAATTACAAACTGACCTGACCTGAGATTTAACTCACAATTACTGTGCCAACAAATTCGCGAATATTTAATCCATTAGGCTACTGGCCCATGGAATTAGTTTCTGTGATTAAAAATTTAAGTTTGGAATTTACTGTAGTTACCAACTGTTGCTATATCTGGTCTGGTACTCCTGCTGTACATCTTGAGGTTTTCGACAAAATCCAAAGAAGGATCTGCAATTTAATCGGTCCTGACTTAACATCTCGACTCCAGTCAATTTCTCACCAACGTGATGTGGCTTCTCTCTATCTTTTGTACAAATATTTTCATGGCAACTGCTCTGACGGGTGCTGGGTATGACGGTAAACTGCATCCGGCAGTAAGGATGTTGTGAGGAGCATGGAACCATCTCTTAATTGCTGTTGTTCCCAGGTCCACCCTGACCCGGAGTGGTAGCACCTGTTAGGGTCCCATATCTAAATAGTAAATAGTTAACCCACCCAAACTGGAGTCAAAGCACTATGAAAATATAAAAATAGACTTTTATAGAAAAATATACGTGTTTTTAAGGAAAAATATTACCAACAATACATTTTTTAAGGAAAAAAATATTACCATTTTTGAATACAAACTTAGAAGACATCTTCAGTTTTCTAAAATAAAAAAAAATGTTTTCATCAAAATCCGACTAAATTAACCTTTTCATTATAACTGAACCTTAAAAATAATTCCTTAAAATCCCTCCGTTTTGGCATTCAATTACTCACAGAAGTTGATATGCTGTTAAACTAAACTCAAACTCAAAAAACTACACCGACGAGCTTTTTCCCTGGTGTCCCGACCAACTGAATTTAAGCGAGCTACTAGATTAGATGTTGGGGCCCCACCCTTTCACTGTTAAAATTATTAAATGTAATCATCTCTTCTACATTAACAGTTTCTTTTCTCGCACTTCCCATCAGTGGAACTCTCTTTCATTTAATTGCTTCCTTGATAGCTACAATCTCCAAAAATATAAATGCAATGACATTTACCATCTTTAATCACCTTGCATCATATCCATTCTTCGACACTCACTATGGCCTTTCTTTTCTCATTGTGATTCCCTGCGCAGGAGTCGCGGTCCAGTCTTCCTTGAATTGAAGTGATTAAAAAATACAACTAATGCATATCGGCAGGGTTGGAGGTCATGCGGCCGAAACGATGTGATAACAAAGATGAGGAAAATCCACCGCGTGTTCAGATATAAATTTGGACTCGGCGAAAAGAATACAAAAAAGAATGTTGAAAACATCTCAACACAACCAAGAAACCCTTTAAAAGAATACTAGAATTTGGGCAGATTTTGGTAAAGAGATCAGCACCCCATCTTTCTTTAATGAGATTTCTCGAGTATTCAGGCCGGTAGGTGAAAATAAAAAAATATATATATATATATTTAATAAATAAATGGAGGGTCTACTCAAATACTCTTATCCACTAAAAATAACGTTTAAAGTGATATATATATATATATATATATATATATATATATATTCTTTCAGAGTTAACCTGTAGAAAAGACAATATTTATAAATGTAAAAGACAATAGGAAAACTGTAAGTTTCCAACGCGGTTCATCCAATGTGGACTTTTTCAAGGCAAAAACAAAATGAATTTATTCAAAACAAAGTAACTAATAATAACCAAACTAAATGTCCTTAGCAACTGAAAGAATTTAAAGAACGCTATTTTTATACTGTTAACTAAAAATTACCTCAAATACTATCACCTGGGAAGATATTGCTTTTTTGCTGTGTTGACGGATTCTTTTTCTTTTGATTTCTTGATAATAAATTCATAATGATAATAAATTCATTTCGTTTTTTTGCCTTGAAAAAGCCCAAATTGGATGAAACGCCTTGGCAACTATTACAGTTTTTCTACTGTCTTTTCCTAATGTCTTTTACATATATATATATATATATATATATATATATATATATATATATATATATATATATTTTTTTTTTTTTTTCTAAACATATGCTATTAAATATAAGAGACAATGAATGTCTATTATGTTTAATCATGAGCCGTTCTAAACGTCGTATTTTTGCTTTAATTTCAGTTGAAAATAAAGACAAAAATTCTCCAACATTTGGATATATACATTTGGATATATATATATATATATATATATATTCCCCCATAGCTGAACACTTCAGTTAACCAGGATACACATTAGAAAACTGCAAATGTTTACTGATAGATTCCGATTTTAGTTCCACATACTCACGCAGAAAAAAAAGAAAAATACTGGATTTTAAAATTAAATACAATAGGCTAGGGTTAAATAGGGACTTAGTTATTTTGAATCTTTATAAATATTTCAATAGTTAAACATTTTTTAGATTCACTTAAAAAGTGTTAATTAAAACAACATTTAAAAGTATTATTACAGTTAGATTTACGTTTAAAAATATCCAAAATCTCTATCGCTTTCTACGTCACGTGATGTAAACATCTCGCGAAAGACGCTCCTCACGACGGACACTTCTAGTTTAAATTTTAAAATCATTTGTTTCTGATGAAAGGCCGTGGCCAGTCTGAAATATCAAATGTATATATATATAATAATAGAAATAAATAAATACTGTCAAAAAATACATTTTTAAACTTACAACTTTTTAGTAGTTTTTCCTATATATATATATATATATATATATATATATATATATATGTAAGTCAACACCCGAAGGTGACAGTTTGTTTCATACTAATCACAATCGTCAAGCCATGCGCTTCTGTTTTTGTTCGTCTTTTCATATATACAAGTCAGTGATGCATTGTGGGTAGTCTGTTGGGTAATCCAAACTTTGGTGAATTACTTAGGAAATTAGAATTGTTTACGTCTGTTAGTCAGTTAAGGGTCATACGTGATACACGCTTTAGGCGATCATGTCTCTTTCGAGACATGACTGACTAGGCAGAAGATTATCCCGCAGTGGGTTGCCATTACTTTCTGCGGTAGACTAGTTGCCAGCCAAGGCTATAGAACCTAATCTGTTCTATTATTTATCCCCTAACTGGAGGGAAGATACGGATTAATACCTTTCCCAAGGATATTTATTCGTAAGTGAATGCAAGGAATTCAACTGGAATTCGAACTCGGCATCCCGATTTGTCGTTCCGAGTCGATATCCACTGCACATATGTACAGATCCTATTTTCCAGTTTTAATCTCTTTCATATATTTTTTACTACAATAATATATAAACTATTTGAGTTCCTATCACGATTTTATTTTATTTCTTTAAACAATGAATTGAATAATAACCGGCCAATGTCGAATACGAAGCTAAAGCCAGCAGCTACAGATTCGGAAAAGTCCAAACGAGTAATGTACATTCCTCAAACAAGTCATTCAATCGTAGTTTCGATTCCTGTCGGAAGCATAGTTTTTTGATAGTAAGACTTCTCAATCTAGGCGGGTTGTAATAAATTTCACTGTTTAATAAAAAATTAAAACAAAATATCAAGGGTAGCAATTAAACCACTAAAGATAACGTATATAGAAATAAGAAATATGCATCTATTCAGATGATCCTCTTTCTTATTTATTTTGTTAAATATATTGCCTGCGGTCTTTTTTTTACATTTACGTGAGAAGATTGGCTTGTTAGAGGAAATAGGGAATAATAAATATAGACAGTAATCATGTGTTAAATGACCTCTTTGTCTACACTATCTATCTATCTATCTATCTATCTATCTATCTATCTATCTATCTATGTCTACTTATATTTATATATCTATGGGGGACACAGGTTCAAACCATGCTGAAGGGCACATATCTTTATCATAGACTCTTGAAACACCTGACTGGTAATTTTCTACGTAAAAGAGATGTTTACACAATAAATTATCGATGAAACATAATTCTATAATAATCACACACACACACACACACACACATATATATATATATATATATAAATTTATTTGCTTGAATATTATTTTTAATATATATTTTTAAAATATGTCGGTTGTTAATCCACTTTGTATATCTCCGGAACATTTCGAATTAGAATTTGCTTTTACATAAATTAGATTTTGAAATTTGTTGAATCATTACTCTTTTCCTTCTTTTCCTTCCTACCTTCCACTACTAATCTAATGGTCAAACCACCTGCCTCCTACTAGCAAAAGAAGACTTACAACTATGATTCCCCTCAACTTAAACCTATAAGAACCAACATTCTTCACCCTTTCATTTACTAGCTCCTGCTTCCGGCATAAGTATGTTCTCCATTCTTTCTATGAACAGGTTTGACAATGCATGTCCTGAACTGATATGTTGAAATAGCTATCCCCTAAATATTATCTGAATTTATATATATATATATATATATATATATATATATATATATATATATACATGAGGTGCTAATAAGCAGACACCGAAACACAACAGTTCTTGTGTTGCAGTAATTTTTTATAATTTATTTGTTCGACATTATTTTTAATCTATACTCGTATTTGAGTGGATATTCTGTTTTTAATTAAACAATATATATATATATATATATTTCTACCGACATGATTATTTAAGAGAAATTTTGTTACGATGGGATCTCCTTTATGTTCCCTCTTTTCTAATTATTATATGGCAAATTTAGAAAATAAAATAATTAAGGACAACAATAAACCCTCTATATATGTAAGATACATAGAAGACATCTTCATTTTAGCTAAGAATATCGATCAAATTACACAACTTAAAAACAAATCTGAAAGTCACTCCGTCCTCAAATTTTCATTAAAACTTAATATTAATAACAAAATCCCATTCCTTGCTGTATTCATTGATTCTAGCACACATTTACTACTTCTCTATATAGGAAACCAACTAGCATAAACTCGTGTCTTCTTAATTATAATAATGAATTCCCCAACGATATAAGTTAGCTGTTATAAAAAAACTTAATTCAACGCACACAAATGATATCTTCTTCCAAATCTATATTTTATAAATAATTACACAACATTAAGCAAATACTTGTTAATAATGGATTTCCTAACTCCGTTATTGATCAACAAATTAAAATGTATCTCAACAAACTTAACAATAGCTCTAACAATATTGATAATATTAATGATAATGGTGTACATTAAAATAAACATAGCACTATTAACTTATAACTATTGCAACCAAATGCATAATAATTACAAGCAACATGAAAAATTCTCAAAAACATAATACGTAGAAATGTTAAACCAATAAATAATAATAATCATTATATATTATAAAAAATTCAAAACAATTGATCTCATAGTCTTTAATAAGCCTACAAGCACTCAACTAAATCCTCTACAGAAAACCAATGTAGTGTATCAATTTACAAGCCAGTTCAGAGATTGTATCTCTGGTACTAATAAGAAACCCATTACATATATTGGTTTTACTACAACCACGCTCTCCCGTAGACTTACCTGTTACCTTCCTAATCAGAGTGCAATTAACCAGCATTTCTTAGAAAAATTTAGTCAAGTAGGTAATATCAAAGAGATTTTAGTTAACACTACAAAAATCCTCACTTATACACACAGTAAAAAGAACCTTCAGTTATTGGAGACATCTACATTAAATCCAAACAACCTACACTTAATAAAATCACGTTTAAAGCTGGTCATAACACATTGCATTGCATTTAAATACATGGTTCTCTTATTTTGAGCTCTCACGCGGTGTGACGTCATAGAATCGCATTGCAAATTTACGAACTGCGTCTGGTAACTGTAATTGTTGCTTGGCAAAGATTTATGACAACACAAGATAAAATCGTCGCTGATGGTGGATGTTTTTATGTGAACGTCCTTGTAACCTCTCTGAAGATGGCTCGTGTAAGCCGAAAGCTTAGAACCAACTTAATAAAAACTTATCCAAATGTTGGAGAATTTTTGTCTTTATTTTCCCCTGAAATTAAAGCCAAAATACGATGTTTAGAACGGCTCATGATTAAACAAAATAGACATTCAATATATGCTTATAATATATATATATATATATATATATATATATATATATATATATATCGTTTATTCAGTAATGAATTAGAGCATTCTCACGACTGGCGTGTAATACATCATACGCAAAAAGTCCGCTTCCTTCTACCGAGCTCAGAGGTTTAATCGCCAATTTGGTCGGGGTTCAATTCTGGGTAAAAGCAATCGGATGTCTAACCGTACTGATGAGCTGTGATACACACAGATCTGTCTGCGGATGACTATAATGATAAATATATATATGACAATAAACACACATATATAATCTGATTATTTAGGTGTTAATGAAACAGTGCTCCATGTATTAAGAATAGAACAATTTTATATATATATGTGTCAGATTAAATAAATTGCAAACAATATGTTTGCTTATTTTTAATAAAATTATTTTTAATAAACTAAAATCAGAAAAAGGTTGAACGTAGTTAGACAGATTAAGAAATGAATAAAAATAACATCTGTCAGCGTTACAGCTCATTTCTGACATCTTTTGATTGTAATACACGAAAGATTGTCCATGAGTACGAACGGATTTTATTAAAAATAAGCAAACATATTGTTTGCAGTTTATTTAATCTGATATGTTTAAAAGAAAATTTGCTACCCAAATACACAAATTTTTATACATATATATATATATATATATATATATATCCGAGTGAATACAGAACAAAGAAAGAATTTTTACAACGTCCAAAACATTAATTTAAAACAGTGCTCGATATGTAAATATATAACTACCCACACCACTTTCTTCAAAATTCTAACGGTCAATCCAAAGTCTTGTTCCCTTATCATTAACCCCCACCAACATCCCACGCACAACTGACCAAATATAAGAAGACGCTTTCCATTCCTATCCACACCGCCTGATGAGACATTGAAGTTTCAATGTCGAAACAAATGTACTATTTGTAGTGGCTATATAAAAAAAATTATGTACATGTTCTAATATATATATATATATATATATCCGCGTGAATACAGAACGAAGAATTCTTACAACGCCCAAAACATTAATTTAAAACAGTGCTTGATATATAATATATAGAGCTGTGAATATTTATTATAAATTATATTTTAGAACATGTACATTATTATTCTATATATATCCGCTACGAAGGTATGCTCGTTTCGACATTGAAACTTCAATGTCTCATCAGGCGGTGTGTAAAATACTGGAAATCCTTTTTCTTTATATTTATTTAGTTTTGTTCGAGGTGTTGGTGGGGGTTAGTGATAGGGGGATAGATATTTAATAATGCCACTTTCTTACAGTTCGACATAGTGGATTTTTACCCATCGATTTCTAAGGACCTCTTTAACCTCACCCTGAAATTCGCCTCGGACATCACTAAGGATGAAATCAGGATAATCCTGAACTGTAGAAAATCAGTTCTCATCCACGACACCAAATAGTGGACTAAAAATTCAACGGATGATTGTGATTTATCTATGAGAGCCCTGGATTCTACAGAATTTTCTGATCTGGTAGGGTTATTCCTGTTGTACAACCTCACTGCGCATAAAGAAATCGATACGAACAATATAGGACTATATAGAGATGACGGACTCATGATAATAAATAAATCTACTGGAGCTAAGGTTGATAGAACTAGAAAATTAATTCATAAAGTCTTTAAATCCTTTGGTCTTAACGTAGTGATTAAACCCGACATCAAGCAAGTAGACTTTTTAGACATAACATTAGACTTAGTATCGAACACTTTCCAACCTTACATGAAGAACAATGCAAACCCAATATATATAAACCCCAACTCTAACCATCCACCATCTATTATCAAACACATCCCATCATCGATAGAACGCCGCATTAACACACACTCATCCAGTAAATAAATATTTGATGAACACAAGGTAATTTAGAATAAAATCCTTAACGATAGCGGATATCAATCATCAAAAATCAGCTTTGTGGAAAAATTCAGAAGTTCAAAAAGCAAAAATAGGAACCGAAAAATCATATGGTAGAACCCTCCTTTAAATCAATCAATTAACTTCAAACTGGGACATAAATTTCTACAACTAATAGATAAGCATTTCCCCCAAAATAACCCTCTAAATAAAATATTCAATAAAAATACAATTAAACTAAGCTATAGCTGCTCCAATAATCTAGAAAAAATAATTAAAGTAAATAACAACAAAATATTAAAAGCACACAACAAAAATAACTCCAACACTAATACCAGTACGACCCATATTTACAACCTCCGTAACTGTAGAAACCCTAACCAATGCCCCATGACCAATAAATGTCTAACGAAATCCCTGATATATATGCGTTCGATCTCATCGATGGAAAATCCTAAGGATGAAAAAATGTATATCGGAAATACCATGAACGTATTTAAAAAGCGATTTTACAAACACCTGTCATCCTTCAATAACAAAGAAAAACAAAACATGATATCTCTCTCCAAATATTTTTGGAAGTTAAAAGACGAAAATAAAACGCCTAAAGTTAAATGAAAAATCCTTAAACAAGCAAGAACAGCTGAATATATAAAAGAACCATGTTTCCTCTGTCTTCAAGAAAAAATCGAAATCCTTAAATATATGAACAGTAACAAACTTTTAAACCAGAGGCATGAAACCACAGTAAACTGCAAGCACATTAGAGAGTTAACATTACAATCATGCTAAAAAATACTACAAGAGCCAGAGCTAGGACCCCATATATATATATATATATATATATATATATATATATATATATAATATCGAATTACTAAATTCTAAAGTAAGGTTTAATATTCATAATTAATTAGTGAGGTTAATATTCATAATTAATTAGTAAGGTTAATAATTCACAGCTCTCTATAACCATATCCATAATTAATTAGTAAGTTTAATAAACATATTTAGAGTAAGATTAATAACCATAATTAGAGTAAGGTTAATAACCATAACCATAATTAGATGAATCATATATTGACTAGATATTAAAATAGAAATTTAAATTTGAAAATTTAATAGATAAAAAGTTTTCCAAACTATGATCTTATTAAAAATTAAAATTTTAAAATTTAATAGAAAAAACACATTCCCTAAAATCCAAAGTTACGATTAAATATGCAAACTTACATTAATTATAAAGACTCTGCTTAAATAAAAATAAAAAAAAATATCCACGCCAACTACTATCGGCTCTTCTAAGAGATCCATAAGGATATAGTCTAGTCACTAGATAATTAAAACTTACAACTGTCTAAAAATCAAAGACTCTCATC
>JBBBDQ010000352.1:2477500-2515000 GCA_037127315.1 Ascarosepion bandense
GAAGAGTCGAAGAAGAATAAATTTGCTAAAACTTTTCAAAAATCAGAGAAAGACGAAGAAACTACTCAAAATTTATGTATATTAATGACAATGAAAAAAACTAAATCCTAGAATGGGCCAAATCCCAAAAACCGAAAGTTTATATCAATGCATTTGGATCCGTTAATTCGTTTGCGAACCAGACTGTCACTAAATATTTCATTTTTCTCTAATGTTATTTTGCTTACCGTATATACTGTATTATAGGATTATAGGAATGAAGTTTTATGAAAATTATAGGATTATAGTAATGAAGTTTTATGAAAGATTATAGGATTATAGGAATGAAGTTTTATGATCAGTTTTAAGGACAGAATAAGGGGTCGTATTATACAGAGGTAAAAATAATCATGTATTTTTTGGTGACCGGTTGCACTATACACAAGTAAACTTTTTTTGGAGGGGCTTAAAATACAAGCAAAAATGTTTGGACTGCACTTTACATGAAATCAGTTTATGCACGTGTATGTACAGCATATGTATGGGATAAGCGTTAGCCCAACTGGTTATTTCAGTCGCTATCAAAAATTCATGGAACATATCTTCCTCCAATAATGGAGTAATACTGTATCATCTTCTAATTCAGATACTAAAAATATCTACCGACGGGAGTCATTTATACCATTTTATTTTGCATAACTTTTTAGATTTTAATTACATGATATTGACTAAAATGACTATTCTGTATGTTCTCTTTCCATCAAGTTTGACTCTTTCATCATGTGACCCATGTAAGACCGTGTTGGGCGGGTTGGGGCTTTGGTTAATATATAATAGCTTTCAAGTTTGTTGTAATGTATATATTTGACCTATGATAGCCCATACAGTATAGACTTGAATTTTACCATCTTTCATGTGCCGTGTTCCTTCAAGACGTGGGTGATATGGCCCTCCACATCTTCCTCTCCCTTGTAGCTCTTAATGTTTTTGTCTCGTTATTTCTCCCAAACCTTGCTCTGCTATTCATTTGCTTAAGCCCATCAAGTATGTCATGCGCTGCTTTCCCCTGTCCCTCATTCCCTTTATCCACCCCGTGAGTAACAGATTCTCTAAGCCCTCCTTCCTCGTTACGCGTCTTAGAAACTTCAGCTGTCTCTTTCTGATGTTAAATACATGTTTCCTTTTCGTTTCCATTCTTCCCAAAACCTCGTCGTCGCTCACATTTTCGGTATTCTCAGCATCCTTCTGTAGAACCACGTTTCTGTTGTCAGGAGTTTTTCCTTTAGTTTTGAGAAGATTGTCAAGTATTCGCTTTCATAAACAAGGACAGTTAGGACATAAAACTCCCCCAAAAAACATTTCCTGGGGCTAAGTCCTAATAATTCCAAAATTTGCCTAAAACTTGTTGAAAATAATGGCTGATTGATCAGATTACCTGTAATATTTTTACAATTCCTAAATTTTCCGAACATATGCCGGACTGCCTGTGTAAGCAAACTGAGTCTGCCTTTTTCAGCGCCCAATTAAGGTGCCTCAGAATTTAACTAGCAGAAGGCCTCATTTGTCCTAAATCCGACCCTAATATTATTGCGACAATGGGTTCAAAAGATCAAAACTTCCCTACAACAAAGATATATTAAAGCACTTGGGAAATGATGGGAAAACAAAAATATCACCATCCCAACCACGAAAAAGTATGCGATGACCCCCTTTTGGGCACTAACACTTATAATGACAAACTAGTGCTCCACCTCAGTAAGACAAATAGAAAATTCAAGCACATTATATTGTCACTGAAACACACAATTTCAATAAAACCATCAGAAATTATGGATGAGATTAATAGAATACTACCCACCCGTAACAAAGTTCATATGACATGTGTAAGGCAGTGCTGGATGGGTTGGGCCTTTGGTTAGTATATAATAGCTTTCAAGGCTATACCTAAAATTTAGCATAAAGCTAAAAAAAAAACCTTGAGGCTGAGAACTGAATGTAAAAATTTGCCTAAAACTTGTTGAAAATAATGATTGAATAGGTAACATGTAACATTTTAACAATTCCAAAATTTTCTGAGCATGTATACCGGACTTCCTTTGTATGCATGCTGGACTACCTCAGTTATGACACAAATAAGGAGCCTCAGAATTTAACGAGCACAGTCACTCATGTGTCCTAAATCTGGCGTTGACTGTCGTGGGTCATTAACCTTACTTTAATTTAATTACTTGAGAATATAAAGGTTTGCCTAGAATTTAGGGTCGAAAGAAAGAAGTGCAGAGGAGATCAAATTATTGACAGGTTAGCGAGAGTAAAAATTCTTTTTTTTTAAGATTTAAAAAATCCTTGAACAGTTTATAACTTCGAAATGTCGTGAGTTCAATTTAGTTGAATCATGATTTACAATATTTGATCTTGACTTTGGGGAAAAAATATATAAAATAAACGTCTGTAGAAATGTCTCCCCACTGAATCTACTCCTTCCATCAGAGAAAATGTATTTTTTTTATTTTATTTTTGTCAACAACACTTGAGGTGGAGATTTATTTTTTGAAGGTGGAAGGTTAAAATCTAATTGACAACACGACGTATCTTTTTATTTTTAAAGCTTTAAAAAATGTATATCATGCCCCTGAGATTGAGAGAGAGAGAGAGAGAGAGAGAGAGAGAGAGAGAGAGAGAGAGAGAAAGAGAAAGGTAAGAAGAGAGAAGCGAAAGAAAAAACGATAGGGAATCAGAGAGATATGGAAGTATAGATGGGGGAAATGTGTTAGAATTGTTGCGAAAATGATAAAAATATAATAGAAAATAAAGATGGAGAAAGAAGCAGCAGAATCTTCAGATAGATTTTATAAAAAAAAGATTTAAAAAATGGAAATAAAAAGAAAAGTAAAGAAAAAATATCCAGTATTGAACCGATTATTGCATATACTGGAAATAGTTCTCATGGCGACCCACCGGCGGAAGGATATGTGATAAGACCACTTTTCATGTTTTCCTTAATCTTCAAATAGATCGTGACTTACATTTTTCGCCTCGCTAAGATTTGCCCCTCAGGGCGCTGAACTTTCTCACCAGGATAACCATTTTGATTATTTTCTCACCCCAAGCGAGATGATGCCCCAGGCAGTTATTGCACTGGGGCTTCGAAATAAATTTTTAAAAAGTTAGTAAAAACGGATAAATTTAAGAAAGAAAAAAAAAAGTCATGCTTGAAAATAAAAAAAAAAAAAAAAAGAACAAAATTAAAAAAGAAAAAATAATAAAAAATAAATAAAAAAAAACAAAGTAAAAACAAGGCCCCGCATTTGCTGTAAACATTTACAATAAAAGTAAATATAGCCCATTTCCATTATGCTTTTTATTTAATTCTTTGTTTTTAATTGAGCGATATTCTTGGTAAATGAATTTACTCATCAATATCAGGGCATCACTAATTGCTTTTATAATTATCTTTTATTCTTGTTATTTACAAATTACAGCGAGATGTTTGTTGCCTTTAACTACCGTAAAAAAAAAGTTGTACGAACGCAAGTGCATTCAAAAATACACAAATATTTATGAAAAGGAAATGTGTGTGTGTGTGCGTAAAGCACGTATGACATTTTTTTTAGATGAAGTATTGTCAGTCATCATTAATTTTAACAAGTTTATCTTCTTTCTCTTTTTCCCATACCGAGTATTAATGGTCTTACGCTTTCTGAGTTTCTTTCGTGAAACAGTTTTAGTTATGACATTTTCATTAGTATTTCTTTCATCTTGTTTTCTCTTGCTTTTACACTAACTATTAATAGTCATGTGGATTGTGGTGCAGTGGTTATCAGCTCAGAACGAGAAATCGGAGAGCCGAGTTCGATATTCCAGTTGAATTCCTTGCATTCGCTTACTAGCCAATACCATTCAGTCAGTTCAGTGACATACGCGATACACGCTTGGGCGATCATGTCTCTTTCGAGACATAACTGACTGCGCAGAAGATTATTCCGCAATAGGTTGCCCTTACTATCTGCGGTAGACTGGTTGCCGACCAAGGCTAAAGAAGCCAACCTGTCCTGTTATTTAACCCATAACTGGAGGGAAGAGACAGATTAATACCTTTCCCAAGGGTATCTGCGCGTAAGTGAATGCAATGAATTCAGCTGGAATTCGAACTCGGTTTCCCGATTTACTGTTCCGAGCCGATAGCCACTGCACCACAACGCACATTAGGGAAGGTATTAATCTGTTTTTTCTCTCTTTGGCTATGGGTCAAATGGTAGACCAGATTGAGTTCTGTAGCCTTGGTTGGCAACTAGTCTACCGTAGACAGTAACAGCAACCTACTGCGGGAAAACCTTCTGTCATGTTTCTTTCGAGAGGTGTTCTAATGAAGGACAGAAAGTGTGGCACTGAGAGATCCGAAGGCGTATTGGCATGGCCAAAGTCAGTCAGTTAAGTGCCATACGTGATACACGCTTGGGCGATCATGTCTCGAAAGAGGCATGACTGACTGGGCAGAAGATTATCCCGCAGTAGGTTGCCATTGCGTTCTGCGGTAGACTGGTTGCCGACCAAGGCTATAGAACCCAATCTGTCCTGCTATTTAACCCATAACTGGAAGGAATAGACGGATTAATACCTTTCCCAATGGTATTTGCCCGTAAGTGAATACAATGGAATTAACTGGAATTCGAACTCGGCTTCCCGGTTTCTCGTTCCGAGCCGATAGACTCATTCCAAAAGCTAAGCAGAGTATTAAGAGACAGGAAAATTTCGTTGGAAACAAAGAAAATAGTACTGGACTGTTAAGTGATATCTGTCCTCCTATATGAATGGTGAACAATCTCATCAAAGACGAAAGAGAGACTGGAAACATTATAAATGTGGTTCTACAGGAGGATGCTGAGGATACCATGGATTGAACATGCGAGCAAAGAAGTGGTTTTGGAGAGGATGCAATCGAAAAAGAAATTTAAACTTAGCATCTTGAAATGACAGCTGAAGTTTTCAGGGTTCTTAGTGAGGTAGGAGGGTTGGAGAATTTAATACACACAGGACGGATACAGGGAAAGAGAGACAAGAGAAAGCAACACGAGACATACTTGATAGGATTAAGCAAGTGGATGAGGGAATAGGTATTAGGAGAGATATCAAGGGGGAAAAATGTTAAACGCGATAAGTGATAGAGATAAGTGGAGGTCCATGATCGCTTACACCCTGAAGTAGAATTAAGATAAAATAATAGTCCTACATTTTCCTAGAGGAAACATTTTTTAGTTACTATTAATTTTTGACTAGAATTTCTTTTAACTTATTTATCTTGCTTTTACACCAAGTAGTAATATTCTTTAGATGAGTATTGTCAATTTTTAGTAATTTTAGATTAACATCTTAACGATATCTTTTTCTATATACCCTGTCCTTTCAGGACGTTGGCGATCATGGCTTTCCACATCTCCCTATCCCTGGTGGCTCTTAGCACGCCTTCTCCTGTTACACCATGCAACCCTCGTTCCGTCATCCAATTGATTAGGTCCTTCAAATATGTTATCCGTTGCTTTCCCCTATCTCTTTTCCCCTCTATCTGGCATGGTAGTATCAGGTTCTCCAAGCCCTCTTTCCTCATTGCATGTCCCAGGAACTTCAGCTGTTTCTTTCTGATGCTCAGTATTAATTTCCTTTTCGTTTCCATTCTTTTCAAAACCTCATCATTGCTCTCAAACGTCCTGTTTCTTCATACTTTACTCAACTTCTGGAATGCTTCCTTCGCCATGCCAATTCACTTTTGGATCTCCGTGTCGCACTTTCCGTCTTCTGTTAGAACACTTCCCAGGTATTTAAATTTTTGTACCTGCTTGATTTTAGTATCTCCGACCTGTATTTGTCATATTGGGCTGCTTTTTTTACTGATGACCATGCATTCGGTTTTCTTGCAGTTTATTTGTAATCCTTTTTTGTCACTCTCTTCTGTTACCTTCTGAAGGAGGTCTTGTAGTTTCCTTTCTTTGTCTGCTATCACCACTGTATCATCTGCGTACCTTAGGTTGTTTAAATTGTGGCTTCCGATGACGAATCTAGGCATAACTTCTAGGGTTCTCAAAATATTCTCACTGTACAAGTTGAACAGATCCGGTGAAAAGACACATACTTGTTTTACGACTCTTTCTATCTTTGTATATCTGCTGAATTCGTTACCTGTCCGTATACAATCAGTTTGCTGCCAGTAAAGATTCTTGATTACTCTTAAGTCTTTCCCAAATATGTCAAGGCTGCCGAGCATCTCCATCAATTCTTTGTGGCGTATTTTGTCAAACGCCTTCGCATAATCAATAAAACACAGATATAAGTCCTTCTTCATTTGTACTGCTCTTTCAGAGACCATCCTAATAATAAATATGGCGTTCCTTGTTCCAGTGTCTTTGACGAAACCGCATTTTGTCCTATCTCTGGCCTGATTCTGCTTGTCGCTCTATTCATCAGGATTCGGACGATCAGTTTTGTTATATGGCTCATTAAACTGTGAAGTTCTCACTCGTTTGCTCCTGGCTTCTTAGGTATTGCTATGAAGATAGACTTGCTGAGATCATCTGGTATTACACCACTATTCTAAATTTCGTTTATTATTTCTGTAATTTTCTCTATACCAAATTCTTCCCGGGTTATCAGCAGATCTATGACTATGTCGTCTGGTCCAGCTGATTTGTTTCTATTCAATTTGGCTATTGCAGAGTCCACAATTCTTCGTTTCACTGTTTTTCGTGCTTTGTGTTTAATATTTTCTTTTCAGAATAATTTATTTTTTTTAATCTTTAATTTTTCTTTTGTTCTCAAGTTTCTAAATATATTAATGTTTAATTTAAAATTGATTTTTGCAATGTAAAATATTTAATAGCGTTATAATTCGTTATATACCAAGTGCTATTGCAAAATATGCATTGGCTGGAATTATCCAAATGAAACAGAAGGTCTCTTTGAGAAAGGACGAAATTTCAAAGAAAATATCTTCTGTTTACTGGATATGTGATGCTAAGTTTTGCAAACATTTGTGGTGTCCTTTTGGCAGCTTAGAATAGAAGGTAAGAAAAAAAATCTTAGTTTCAATGTTTTTCATGATTTGTTTTTAATATTCTCTTTTCAGAATAAGTTAATTTTTTTCTTAACGATACACTTTTCGTTATATTAACGTTTTATGGAAGGCGTACACTCTTTGAAATTTGTTATATGAAGCGATGAGAGTTATTAATTTCTGGTTAGAATTTATTTAATCTTCTCTTACTTTTACACTTACTTATAATAGTCTTTATTTTTAATCATTTCACCCCAAGCAGGGCAATAAAGCCACTAAGACGCAAGAGTTTTACTGAGTGTTAGAGAATACGAGAAAGGTTCTATTACCGAGAGAGAACAATAAAATAACAAGAATCAAGAAGACAAAAGATGTCGGCTGACATTTCATTTATAGTTGAATGGGAAGCAAGCGGTCGGAAGAGAGTTCCACAAACAAGAAGTGTAAAAGAAGAAACGGTAAGCAGAAAACTTACGGTTATATCTCGCCATTTCAAATATAAAAAGATGAGACATTGCCGTCAAAATAGAACAGGGCTAAAGTTAATAAATCTTGATACCACAGAGGAAAGTTCATTTGAAAAATAACCACGAAAGTATTTAATGAAAGGGCGCAGAAAAGCTACCTTAGGACGGTTGGAAAAGGAGTGAAATCGAAATGCCAGGTCAGGGCCAATAACGCTGCATATTTTTTCTTTAGACTTTATCAAGAAACTCTAAATATATAGCAGAAGCACAAGACCATATGTGGCCGCCATATTCAAACCAACGATGAATGTTTGTCTTAAATTGTTTGAATTTCTTTCATGTATACAGTTGATTATTATTCAGTTTATATGGTTCTATTTCTCTTACTTTTACACCAAGAAATAGTTGTAAATTTTATGAATTTCTTAAATGATTAATTATTAATTTTTTACTAGTATTTATTTAATCTTATTTCTTTTAAATTTATGCCTTAGAGTCAGTTAAACGCCATGCGCGATAACCGCTTGGTGGATCATGTTTTTTCGATTCATAACAGTACAGAAGATATTCTAACAGTAGGCTGCCTATTTATTCTAAGGTAGACCGGTTGCCAACCACGGCTATATGACAAAGTTTGTTCTACTATTCAACTCATAGCTGGGGAAGAAGAGGTGGATACATAGCAAAGGTGTAAGTTAATATAACGAATCCGACTGGAATTCGAACTCGGCTCCCCTATTTCTCAATCTCGTAGTAAGAGTTTAAAATTGTCTGGGTTACTTAAATTCTCATCGTCAGTTACTGATAATTTATAAAACTCGTATTTTGCAATCTTATTTCTCTGATTTTAAACTTAGTAGTAATTCATTTGGGATGTGCGTGTGGGGAAGTGGATATCGGCTCGGAACGAAAATTCGGAGAACAGAGTTCGAATTCTAGTTGTATTCGTTGCATTCACTTACTCGCAAGCTATTAGTTAATTTCTTCTCTCTCTAGCTATAGGTTAAATAGCAAGACAGATGGGTTCTCTAGCCTGGACTGGCAGGTAGTCTACTGCAGAAAGTAATGGCAACCTACTCCCTCCAAATATGGGTTAAATAACAGAACAGACTAGGTTAAATAGCAAGACAGATTGGGTTCCCTAGCTTGGGCTGGCAGGTAGTCTACTGCAGAAAGTAATGGCAACCTACTGCGAGTAAATATTTTGCCCAGTCAGTCATGTCTCTTCGAGACATGATCGTCCAAGCGTGTATCAGGTAAGGCACTTAACTGACTATTACATTTAGCAGTATGGCATGAATCCGTCATTTCTCCCTCCAAATATGGGTTAAATAGCAGGACAGACTAGGTTCTATAGCTCAGAATGAAATGTCAACCTCCTGCGACATGATCGCCCAAGCATGTATCTCGTATGGCACTTAACTGACTGAGAAATACATTTAATTTATATTGCATTTCTTTGATGATTCAATGTCAAGTGTTATTAAATTGTTCCGAGTTTTTCGAATTTTCTGTTATTCAACCTATAGCTGGGGGAGAAGAGCTGGATGCATAGCAATGGTGTAAGTTAATGTAACGAATCCGACTGGAATTCGAACAGGGTTCCTCGATTTCTCAATCTCGTAGTAAGTGTTTAAAATTGTCTGGGTTAAATTCTCATCGTCAGTTACTGTTAATTTTTAACTCGTATTTTTTAATCTAATTTCTCTGATTTCATACTTAGTAGTAATTCATTTGGGATGTGCGTGTTGGGCAGTGGATATCGGTTCGTATCAAGCGTGTATCTCGTATGGCACTTATCTGACTGAGAAATACATTTAATTTATATTGCATTTCTTTGATGATTCAATGTCAAGTGTTGTTAAATTGTTCCGAGTTTTTCGAATTTTTATTCTTGAATACCACTTTCCATCTTTGCAGAAACTTTCCTTCTTTTCAATATATTTCTCAAGCGTTTCTTTACTCTTGTCAATTCATTATCCTCTCTCTCACTCTCTCTCTCTCTAATTCCCTTCACCTATTTCTTCCGTTCTTCCTCACATAAAACCTTCTGCTGACTTTGGGCCGCCATTTTCCCCTGAGGTGTCAGCGGTAGCGAGAGTCCGAACCCTGATCTCTCACTTTATAAAATGATTTGTCAATAGTGATTTTACTAATTACCCCCAAAGACAGCGCGGACAAACACCAGTTTGTCATGTCCAGGGCAATTAAGAATAATTGAAGGATACACCTCGGACCGCCTAGTTTGCGCGTGACGACCTATGCATGTGTTCACGAATCTTGCCATCTCACACCTGATAAACGCCACTATCTCTTCTAAGTGCTTACTCAACCCCGCCGCCCAGAAATCATAATTCTGTCGTTGCTGAATAATGATGAGTGGCTATATTGAGTTATAATGACTCGACGGAATTCATAATGGTATATGATTAATGGCGTTGGCCGTTCTTTGAGAAATGGGAGAAGATGTGGGTCCCCAGTTGAAGGAGAAGATAGCAAGGGTATGGGGAATAAATCTTAGTTTTGGAGTCTTGTGGTCGGCCAAGTTCTACAAAAAATTTTTTCTCTTCGTGCGCTCGAGTATATTTGCATGGGCGTGTATTTGTAAGTTTCTCTGTTTATATATATATATATATATATATATATATATATATATATATATATGAGTGTGGGTGTGTGTGTATGTGTGTGTGAGTGTGTGTGCGCGCTCATATATTTGTATGAGCTTGGGCTTGTGTGTTTTGTCTGTGTTTTCTCTTTCTCTCTCTCTATATTTATATCTAATATATATATATAGCCGACTGACGCCAATTCGGTCGGGTTTCAATCCTGGGTTAAAAACAATCAGAGTCTAACCGCACTGATGAGCTGTGATACAGCGAAACAGCTCTGTCTGCGGATGACTATGTATATGTATATATATATATATATAGTGGCTTCAAAAATGAGACCAAAACTTAAATAATAAATGCAATGTTTCGACTTAAAAATAATATTAATAGGTAATATTAAGTCATACAATTGGTTTACAAAGATAAGCAGGACAAATTAAATACTTAAGAAATTAAATGTATAGATGTGAAAAGTTTTAAAAGATCATGAAGTTATACGAAGTCTAAATGCGAGTGCATTTTATGGGGTGGTCTATATATATATATATATATATATATATATATATATATATATATATAATACAAATAAACTAGATTCCGTAAGTTTACACTAATTAAAATAATCATTAATATTCGAAAAAATGCCAACAAACAGAACCTAAATCCGTCAAAATCCGACGAGAAATATGTCGTCGGATATTGGGGATGAAAAAACAGAAACCAACGGAACAAGAACAAACAGTCAAGCATCCGTAGGAAAGAAAAAAAAACACAAGACGGAACCAAACACCAGAAAAAGTGCTCGATACGAAAGTACGGAAGTAGAGCAAGAACACGAAAAATCTATAAGTGAGCCACAACCTACCGCGTTTTCACTCTACAGATTGTCAGGGAAAGAGGCTAAAGCACATAAGATTGCTAGCAATTAAATTGATCTTCACAAAAAGGAGAAAACAGAAAACATATATATATATAAATGAATAATAACGAAGAAAATAGTTGCAACATTCAAAATCTTAATTTAATATAAAAATAGATCCCTGTATATTTACTATCAATTATTACTTTATAGCATGTGCAAACTACAAACTACTATAAAATTGTACATTTTGTTTCGACATTGAAAGAATAATGTCTCATAAAATATTTAATAATGATGGTAATAAACATTTTATTTTCCTAAAGAAAATTTAAAACACCACTTCCCTTTATTTTTGGAATTTATTTTCGTACGAAGTAAAAAGATATTAAAAACCTGGGGAAATAAAGAGAGAAGAAAAGACCAGAAAAATAAGATGAGTTAAAATTAAAATTAACATTTAAAATTAATATTTAAAATTTAAAAGTAAAATAAAACTTAAAATAAATTAAAATAAAATGAATATTAAAATTAAATTACAATATAATATAATAATACAATATAAATAAATTAAATAAATTAAATAAATAAAAATATTATCGAAATAATAATAATAATAAATATAAAATATATAACAAAATAATAAAAATAATAAAATAATAATAAAAATAATAATAGCTATAAAATAAGTAATAATAAATAAATAATAAGAAATGTTAAATAATTATCTTATACATGGCTAATTCTAATAAAAATAATTGTCAAAATTATTTAAGACAATAAATAGATCAAAATAGATTTTTGTAATAAAAAAGATAAAATATTATAAGAATACAGATCATATAGTTAAAGTAAATTATTAAGATATTAATAACTATAAAATGTCTACAATTGCTATAGGTTTCAGTATTTACATTATTCGGACTATTGTTCTCATCTTTGTTGCCATTTGTACGACGTTTAATAACAGCTCATTCTATTTGACTATATTTCTGAGATGAGGTAGTATTTACAGTATTTACATTATTCGAAATATTGCCCTCATCTTTGTTGCCATTTGTACGACGTTTAATAACAGCTCATTCTATTTGACTATATTTCTGAGATGAGGTAGTATTTACAGTATTTACATAATTCGAACTATTGTCCTCCTCTTTGTTGCCATTTGAACGTCGTTTAATAGCAGATCATTCTATTTGTCTATATTTCTGAGATGAGGTAGTATTTACAGTATTTACATTATTCAGACTATTGTCCTAATCTTTGTTGCCGTTTGTACTACGTTTCGGCCGTTGTACGCTCCGGCATTTTCTTACTATAAAAATTACTAGAGACAACCATTAATATAAATAAATTGCAATATGAACACCTGTAAAAAAAAAAAAAAGAAGGTTACTGGACAGTAGGTTTACAAGTCTCCAAAAATACAGCAGTGGTGAACAAGTAACTTGCTGATTTAGAGGGACATAACTCAAGACTTGTAATCCTTTACGCATGGAATGAAGTTCATATACCGCAGTGATTGTAATAAAGGGTTCGGTTCGAAATTCCAAGCACCTGAAAAAGGCCGGAGCGTACAACGGCTGAAACGTCGTACAAATGTAAACAAAGATGAGTCCGAATAATGTAAATACTTTAAATACTACCTCATCTCAGAAATACAGATAAATGCTATAGTTTCATTCCTTAGATTTAGTAATATTAGCAGGATTGTAAGGTTAATTCTTTATTTTATTTTATTTTTAATATTTTTAATATTTATTTATATTATATTACTGTTCTCAGAAATTGTCTTTCTGAATGTTTGACATAGTACAGATGCCAGCAGTCACCCTCTTGACCTAGGTCAGTATTTCCTCCTCAAAGTCCTTAATGTAGGATTCGTGTTGAGTCTGAGGCCCTCTATGAAGCTGAATAGCGGCATAACGTCGTCATCACTAGTGATTCTCCCCTCACCTTCGTAATCATCATTAGACTCATCCAATCCTTTGCCAATCCTTTGCACTGTCCACAGATTGACAACGAAACATTCTGAAATGTTCGTATTAGAGTTTCAAACGCAAATGTTAAGTAGTGCAGCGTGCCTTTTCAAAATTTCTCGTGGAGTGAATTCCGTTATTGTTATCTTCTTTTTTTTTCTTCTCGCAGACGGCATCCAACTAACCAATCATCTTTTGCAGGCAAAAAATTCAAAAACTATAAACGCGCTTGCACGGAATTCAAAATATAAATTGACGACAATTTACATATCGCACCCTGTAGTAAATAAAATTTTAAATGAATGCTTTGTGTGAGGTTGCACCTGTGTGTTCTCTTGCTCACACACTCCCTCTCATTCACTCGCACTCTCTCTCAAACTCACACACACCCTCTCATTTTCTCGCTCTCTCTCTTTCCACTCACACAAGCCCTCTCATTTACTCGCTCTCTCTCTCTCACTCACACACTCCCTCCCATTCGCTCTCTCTCTCTCATTCACACACTCCCTCTCATTCACTCGCACTCTTTTCTCTCTCTCATTCACACACTCCCTCTCATTAACTCGGTCTCTCTCTCTCTCTCAATCGCACACTCCTCATTCAATCTCTCTAACACTCTCTCTTTATATATACACACACACACACACACACATATATATATATAAGTATATGGGCATATGTGTTTGTGCGATGACATAACTGAATAAACGTGTATTTGCGAATTTCTCTGTCAATAAATATACATATTTGTATGTCTGCGCGTTTATTTTTGTGTCTGCTTATATGAGTGTGTAGTTGTGTTTGTGTAATCATATATATATATTGTTCGTGCTATTAATTGTTTGTGTGTGTGCTTGCCTTTGCGTTTTCATAAATATATGTATATGTATATATATACGTGTGTGTGTGTGTGTGTGTGTGTGTGTGTGTGTGTGTGTGTTTTGCCCATGTTTGTGTTTAGTTTTATACGTGACTAGCCGTATAGCCTGGCGTTGCTCGGGTGTAATGAAAGCTTTAAAACTAATCCCAGATCCTGGAACTCAGACTCTTTGGACGTTGGCACGAAAAACGTAGGTTGTTAAGACTAAGAACTACAGTTATACCTACTTAGAGCAAAACCCGAAGCAAAAATCAAAATAAAAGGGTTGAAAACCTGATTTCGATCAGACCCGACAGGGTTTCGTGTTATCGATTTCCAATATCGGAGTCAAATAAGTCATCCAAGGATAAACTAACGTAAGTAAGTTCATGAAAACTTATCGTACCCATCGGGAGTAAAATTGGAGAAAATGAGCTTTATTGATGGCTGAATATCGGTTTGTGATGAGATTCGATAGAATATCGGGGGTATCAATTTCCGATATCGGGGAAAATGAGTAGTCTGAGAAGTTATGGGTTAAATAAAAGGACAGATTGTGTTTTGTAGCCTTGGTTGGCAACCAGTCTACCGCAGAAAGCGATGGCAACCCACTGCGGGATAATCTTCTGCTCAGTCAATCATGTCTCTTTCGAGACATGATCGCCGAAGCGTGTATCACCTATGGCACTTAACTGACTGACTGAATATAATAGTTGGAGACATAATTAAAACGTCTACTGGGCATAAAGTGAGGGATCAGTTTTATATTGTTATGAAGTAATAACTGATCCCCCACTAATTACTACTTAATAATATAACAATTTCTTCCCCATCTAGCTATGAGTCAAATAACAGGACAGATTGGGTTCTATAGCCTTGAGTGGCAGCCAGTCTACCGCAGAAAGCGATGGCAACCTACTGCGGGATAATCTTCTGCTCAGTCAGTCATGTCTCTTTCGAGACATGATCGTCCAAGCGTGTATCATCTATGACACTTAACTGACTGACTTTTGTGTTATTTTGCTTTTTTTTCCTTTAATCATATCACCCCGAGCAAGGCGGTAACTCCACTGATGTGCAGGGGGCTACATAAGAGTAAAATCACTAGATAGAAGGGAGTGAAGAGAAGAACAATCCATTTAGAAAGGAGCAAGAGAAGGAAGGGAATACAGGTGTGATGACAGTTCCATAGGTGGAGAGAAAGGAAAGGATATATAAGGTGGTGAGAAAAGAACTAGGGTCAAGTTGTTAAGAGATGAGTATTGACCTTTGCATTTGGATTGCTGAAGATTTTTACTTTGAGTGTATGATTACGTGTGTAATTTATTTGCATACGTTTCTGTCTGACTGTATCTGGATGTGTGTGCGTGTTTAGCTGCGTGGTAACATGTTTATTGCTTTATTCTAAGAGACGCAAAGTGGCATTCTTCAAACAACAACGTATTACAAAAAGTAAAAAAAAAAAAAGGAAAAATTTAAAATCATGCCTATAAATAAACCTTTGCTTCTCTTCCTTCTTTTCATCATCTTCTTCATCATCGTTGTCCTCATCAGCCGTCCCATGATCTAACAGAGCACCTGAACCTTTATGAATAATCATCACGTGGTTGAAACGTCTTTATATTTAAAATCCTTGATGAACCAATGGCATCCTTGATTGTGGGCACCTCAGCGTGGTGTAATGGTTAGCACGCTCGTTTTGCTAGAATCATTATAACTGAGTAGTGAGATCAATCCTCACTGAGTGACAGCTACTTTTGCATAATTGTTAACTTTTCTCTATACTATTCCCGAACAAAAACAAAAACGAACTGTTGAATGAAAGAACGGAAATTATGCATAATTGTAACGATACTAAAAAATACATCTTAGGTTCATACAACCATGTATGAAAACACCATAATTCGTTTAATTTTAAAAATTGCGCGTTGAAAAATTCCCTGCCACGTGAGCGTTAAAAAAAAACATCGCTACGTGAGCGTTCTTAAAAAGAAAAACGGTAAACGGTAAAATCAGTTATTAAAAATCGCCTGAAGACACCATTCATGGTAGAAACCTAGGTCGCGTAATAACTCGTTTACAAATAGAAAATCTTCAAAAGTTCTACAATATAATTGTATTGAACACTTTTTAATACAAATCTGCACTGGTCTAACTCTATTTTGACCCAAAACTAAGTATTAAACAATCAATCAATATATATGTATATGTGTGTGTGTGTGTGTGTGTGTGTGTGTGTGTGTGTGTGTGTGTGTGACGCTATGAAAGCCGCTCTAATAGTGAATTTTTGACTGCTGAAAAATCAATCAGGTTTCACTCTCGGCTTGAGGCGAACGGCAAATTTAACCGTAATGAAGAGCAGTGATACAGCAAAACAGGCATGTCTGCGGATTATATATAGGTAAATTTTCGTTTTAGGTACCGACGGCTTTTCCCCCTTCAAATTTGTCCAAAATAGCAATATTTCTGTGCAAATGTATATGCTGAACTCAAATCAACAATTAGTTATTGAAGAAACTTACCTTTTTTGCTTTGAAAGTCCATAAAAAAACGAACTATATCTCGCACTTTTTCTCTCCCGTAACTCTCACGAAGTCATGTAATTAACAGCAGAATGACGTTCTACGTACCCAGCAATTTTGGGCGAATTTTGTCCTTTATTGAAACTTCCGGCGATGTACTTCCTGTTTTGAAAGTAATAAGCGTAGAAATACAATAGTGCATTACTTTAATTCCCGGAAGTACATCGCTGGAAGTATCGGTAAATGAAGAAAAATGGACAAAAAAAATGTTCAAAAATTCAATCACATGCGCAGTCTGTCATTCTGTAGTTAATTACATGACTTCGTAAGAGTTACGGGAGAGAAAAATGCAAGATATAGTTCGTTTTTTTATGGACATTTAGATAAAGAAAAGGTAAGTTTCTTCAATAACTAACACTTGATTTGAGTTCAGCATATACATTTGCACAGAGATAATTCTATTTTGGATAAGTTTGAAGGGCAAAAGCGACGGGAATTAAAACGAAAATTTACCTATATATATATATATATATATAAAGAGAGAGAGAGAGAGAGAGAGAGAGAGAGAGAGAGAGAGAGAGAGAGAGGTTGCATGTGATTTCCCATATGAAAATCAATACTGCATACTGACTGTCATTTTAACTCCATAATGGAAAATCGCGTTCTAAACTCAGAAGAAAATGCGACCATGTACGCTTTTTTTTATAAAAGAGAAATAGGTATCTCATCTGTCTAGCACAGTTCTTCACCTTGAAAATATTTCAAACTGTAAGCTATTTCTATAACGCTCAGTCCTTTTTAGATGATCAATCCTTGTATCCTTTTGCCAAACTTTCATCCTCCCTCTCATGCTTTCATCTCATTTCTGCAGTATTCACATCCTTCTCCAACCTGCTTCCTGATATCTCCTTTATTCTGCCACTCCGTTTCATAACTTTCCTCCTATGTAACCCCTTGCACAACAGTGGCAGTATAATGCCTTGCTTGGGGTGATACGATTATGAAAATAAAAAATAGACGAAGCTGAACCTAATGCTGATCGGTGCTCAGTGTAGAATGTTAAATGCGTTTGTTGAAAAAGAAAAGCACATTAAATTCGTGGTGAAATGCGTCTCTATTGAATAAGATGCGAATTGTTTTTATCAAATAGAAGCTGCCGAATCGGTTGTGGATTTATTTAATATTTCTTACAACTCAGATGCTTGTGATGTTTCAGTGTAAGAGCAAAATGGAATGATATGTAATTTTCCACTTCTTTTTGACTTTGCTGATATGGCCACTGATTTTGTGTCTAAAAGAGATAAATGAGAACACAAACAAATATTTTCAGAAATAATTCATTAAACAAACAAAGATATTTATCTCGAGAAACTATATTTGAATAAAGAAACAAAATCACAATATAGAAAAAAGCTATAATTTATTTTGTGAAACACAGGATGTGGCGACATCAGCAGATCAAATCGCGGCAGTAAAGAAAGAACTAGAAAGCAAAATTAAGATGTCGCTTGGTGTCTTTATTAGAGTTCTACAAGTGTTTGGAAAGCCCAAGAGGGAAATGAAACCATTCATTGGGTTGCCAAAAATGTCCGAAGCGTTTTGTTTTTGTTTTTTTTAAGTAAATTTCAATGACACTATATAGACAGTTGCTTGTTTGTTTAGCGTCATTTCACACTCTTTATATGTCATTTCACCTTCTTATGGGTCATTTAAAGTCGAAATTTAATTTTCTTGGGACTTTCTTTCTACAAAGATGCATTGTTGATGATTTCTACTTTTATTTGTATAAAATCTTTTTTACAAATTAGTTTTCTACAAAAACATCTTGCTCTATGTGCATTTTGGTGCAAGATGCGCATTTTGGTAGATGTGCATTTTGGTGCAAGATGTGCATTTTGGTGCAAGATGTGAAGTTTCGTAGAAGGTGTACATTTTGGTGTAAAATGTGCATTTTGGAGAAAGATGTGCATTTTGGTGCAAGGTGTGCATTTTGGTACAAGATATGCATTTTGGTACAAGGTGTACATTTTGGTACAATATGTGCATTTCGGTGCCAGATGTGCATTTTGGTGCCAGATGTACATTCTGGTGCAAGATATGCATTTTGGTGCAAGATTTGTATTTTGGTGCCAGATGTGCATTTTAGTGCAATGTGTGCATTTCTTAACAAGATGTGTATTTTGGTGCAAGATGTGCATTTTGGTGCAAGATGTTTACGTTGGTGCAGTAGATATCGCCTCGGAACGAGAAATCGGAAGTCTGAGTTCGAATTCCAGTTGAATTCTTCGTATTCACTTTCGCGCAAATAATCTTGGTAAAGGTATTAATCTGTCGATTCTCCTCCATCTATGGGTTAAATATAAGAACAAAATGAGTTCTATAGTCTTGGTTCGCAACCAGTCAAACAACAGAAACTAATGGCAACCTCCTCCGGGAAAATCTTCTGCTCAGTCAGTCATGTCTCTTTCGAGTCATGATCGCCCAAATGTGTATCATGTATGGCACTTAACTGACTTCACTACAATTGATTTTACTATGAAAACTTATTGCTGATAATTTTACTATAAATTATTTTATACTTTCATAATGTTTTAACCCCCAGTTTGGGGATTAACTATTTGCCCATAAGTGGAACCCGAACAGGTGCTACCACTCTGGATCAGGGTGGACCTTGGAACAACAGTAATAAAGAGGGAGTTTCGCGCCCCTAAAATCCTCCCGATCAGATACCATTCTGCCAAATATAGTTTATTGTCATACCCAGGACGGTAGATAGTCGCACAGAGATTTATACGACTACATATTTGCTATTCACTGACAAGCATCGAGGCAACTTCACAATTCCTCTCAGAATTTCTAGATAATGAGCAGTTCAAAGTAGTCTTTACAGATTTCCAGAGAATCGATATTCTTCACATTAAACGAATGTTGTAGGGATCGAAAGAAGACAGTCCAAAGGTGCAAGGTCGACGGCTCATATTAGGACATTTCAGCCAAGCTTTACAAATTTCTGCCGCGCCAGTAAAGGGATATGGTATTTGACGCTGCTCCGTTGAATGACGACGCTCTTTTGATTAGCCAACTCCGATCGCTTTTCTTCCAATGGTGCATTTAATCGGTTTGAATTCAACTTTGGATTTTTACATAAGTAGCTTGTAATACATAAATGAGATTGTAGCCCGGCTGAATTCACAGCTTCCCTTTCTTCGCATCACCTTCCTTAGATGTGATTCGAGGTGGTGAATTATTTCGTTTCCCACATGATCTTACTTCATATTGTTGTTAACTATCCATTTTTCGTCGAATTGACAGTTATTTTTGGAAAAAAAAGGTCGTTTTGCGTTTAAACAGAAAATCGTAAATAGAAATTAGGTCCATTAATTTTCCAGCGTTCACTCGAGAAATCGTGAATCAATTTCCCAATTTTCTGAAGAAACCAATTACAAATAGAATTCTGAGCTATGTCACCATTTCCATAAATAGTACATATCATTTTTGCTATTTGTACGTTTTTTTTTCTTTTCCGGAAGTAAAAATGTTGTGGATTCTTGTTTAGAAAACCACACAATATAATAATAACAAAAACAAGAATACTTGTTAGTAGGAGTCAAATATATACAAGAAGTCCGGGTAACAGTCTATATTCTTGCTGACCAACGAGCGGCGGTTCAACTGCTACGACAAACACCAACTCTAGCAACAACCCGTTCTTTGTAGGAAGGGTTATTTGTATACCATGGAAGAGTCAATAGAGTGTACGAAAAGGGGTGACTCCCCAACAAAAATAGATTGAAATAACAAAAATCATCTTGATTTCCTAATTTTTCAAATTTAACTGAAAAAGAAACATTCAAAATTTACAAGTTACCCACCAATTTTACCAAAACTACTCATTTCGAAGAATACGGTAAAACGTAGCTGTCAGCATGCTGCTCACGAAGAGCAGAAGCAAAAGTCGGTGCAACATCGAGTTCACATGCGCTGTAAGTTTCGCGAAGTTTTGAATACCACATCATATTTCAAGCTGTAAAAAGAATACGGTTTTATTTTCGGAAATGATAAAGACTCGTTGAAATCTGATCTTTTGGAATAATAATAATAATAATAATAATAATAATACAGGAATTTGAAAAACTGTCAAAATATAAAGACCTGGAAATTGAAATAGAAAAAATGTGGAAATTGAAAACAAGAGTTGTGCCAGTGATAGTAGGTGCACTTGGAATGATAAAAAATGCAAAAAAAAAAAAAAATAAATGAAAAAAGAACACATTGAAAGAATCCCCGGAAACCGCAGCTTAAGAGATTAAAAAAATGTCTTGTTAAGTACAGCACACACACTAAGAAGAACTTTGTCTATGTAACGCTAGGGATGTTATGGGAGATAGAAAAAATGAAATATAGCCATAACAGCACACCACGATCTGTCTTAGCTCTTTCCGCAGTCTTGGTAGGTAGTGTGACCATAGCAGAAACCGAATTATGATGAAACAGACATAATGATAAAAATAATAATAATAAACTGGTATGAACATCATCCAGACCTGGTTTCAGAGATAAGGTCTGTAACAATTTTATGGGATTAAAATACACACAAACAGAACAATCAAATCTAATCGGCCAGAATGTGCTTTCTTATTGACATGACAGTCCCTGCAGAATGTAATATATGAAAGCTCTTGAAAAAATATCAAAAAGAAATCGAAGGAAATAATAATAATAATAATAATAATAATAATAATAATAATAATAATAACAAGTTAATACAAACAAGATTTACAGTTAGTAGATTCTGTAGAAAAGAAAAACAAAAGCCAAGAACCAACTATTGCGGCAAAAAATATGAAAATGAAAGCCAAAGATAAAGCTCTTGAAAAGATGAAACAGCGCTGGCAAGACAAACCTCTGCATGGCCAATATCCAGTACGTGCCAATAAATCCAATGTTGACAAAGTTAATACTCATCGATGGTTACGTGCATCTGGATTAAAGTCTGAAACTGAAGGATTTATACTTGCAGCACAAGACCAAAGTCTTTTCACGAGAAACTTTCAGGCAAATATTATGCATAATAATATGGATCCAAAATGCAGGTTTTGTGATAAACACCAAGAAACAATAGACCACCTAATCTCAGGCTGTTCTGTGCTTGCCCCAAACGAATATAAAAATCGCCACGATAGAGTTGGGCAATATTTACATTGGACAATGTGCAAACATTATGGAAAAGCTGTAAACAAACACTGGTATGAACATCATCCAGCACCGGTTACAGAAATAGAAGATGTAACCATTCTATGGGATTACACCATCTACACAGACAGAAAAATTGAAGCAAACAGGCCAGACATTATTGTTAAAAACCAGAAGGAGAAAACTTGTCTATTAATTGATATGGCTTGTCCAGCGGATTGTAACATAGCAATCAAGGAATTTGAAAAACTGTCAAAATATAAAGACCTGGAAATTGAAATAGAAAAAATGTGGAAATTGAAAACAAGAGTTGTGCCAGTGATAGTAGGTGCACTTGGAATGATAAAAAATGGAACAAAACAACACATTGAAAGAATCCCTGGAAACCCCAGCTTAAGAGACATACAAAAAATTGTCTTATTAAGTACAGCCCACACACTAAGGAAAACTTTATCTATGTAATGCTGAGGATGATAGGGAAGATAGAAAAACATGAAATGGAGCCATAACAACACGCCACTACCTGCCTTAGGTCTCCCCGCAGACTTGGTTGGTAGTGAGACCAAAGCAGAAATCGAAATATGATGAAAAATGACATAATAATAATTGTTAAAAACCATAAAGAAAAACTTTGTCTATTGATATAGCTTGTCCAGCGGATTGTAACATAGCAACCAAGGAATTCGAAAAGCTGTCAAATTATAAAGACCTGGAAATTGAAATAGAAAAAAATGGAAATTGAAAACAAGAGTCGTGTCAGTGATAGTAGGTGCACTTGGAATGATCAAAAATGAAACCAAACAACACATTGAAAGAATCCCTGGAAACCCCAGCTTAAGAGATATACAAAAAATTGTCTTGCTAAGTACAGCCCACACACTACGCAGAACGTTGTCTATGTAACGCTAGGGATGATAGGGGAGATAGAAAAACATGAAATGGAGTTATAACAACACACCACGACATGCCTTATGTCTTCCCGCAGACTTGGTTGGTAGTGCGACCATGACAGAAATCGAAATATGATGAAAAATGACATAATAATAATAGCAGAAAGGATTACTTTTTCTGTGACCGTGTGATAACAAGTGTCTGTTCAGTCGAGTCTCGTAGTCGGAAAGTGATCTTGATTTTTATCATTGGTCTTTACCTTTCCTAGTGATGACGTTCACAATTAAGAATACTGTTGTTTGTGTAATCTCATGAAAGCAAAACACGTCTGGGTAGTGAAAGTAGCAGTGAAAAGTTTATTAAATAACGAGGCAGATATGTCGCTTGTCAGGTGTCCCACTGCGCAGCAGGGTGTGTCCAGTCATAATTCGATTACTGTCAGTCATGTGAAAGAAAATGATGAAATGTTTTAAACAGGAAGTGTACAAGTTGTGGTCAATGAAGAGAGGGTGGAAGACATCTTTGTTGGTGGTGGGCCGGGGCGCTATAAGTACTGAAGTGACAGAAAAAAACTGGGGTCAGTGTCAAGATTGGACACTTGAAGAAATCTGTACTCATTGGGAGAGCGCAGAAACACCAGAAAGTTCTGGAATCATGATGAAAACGTGTCACTTCAGTCTACTAGTAAATATTGTAACACATGGAATAATCTTAAGATCCTTGGAAGTTAAACCATCTAGACAACAACAATATCAATATACACTGAGGAAAACTTTAGTGTAGCGTATTATTATCATGTTGCCATTTTTCATCATATTTTATTTCTGCTATGGTCGCACTACCTACCAAGTCTGCGAGAAGACCTAATACATATCGTGGTGTGTTGTTATGGCTCCATTTCATGTTTTTTCTATCTCCCCTAACATCCCATACATTACATAGACAAAGTTCTCCTTAGTGTGTGCGCTGTACTTAACAAGACAATTTTTTGTATATCTCTTAAGTTGAGGTTTCCAGGGATTCTTTTAATGTGTCGTTTTGTTCCATTTTTTTATCATTCCAAGTGCACCCACTATCACTGGCACGATTCTTGTTTTCAATTTCCAATTTTTTTTGTTTCAATTTCCAGGTCTTAATATTTTGATAGGTTTTTCGAATTTCTTCATTGATATGTTACAATCCGCTGGACAAGCTACATCAATTAATAGGCAAGTTTTTTCTTTCTGGTTTTTAACAACAATGTCCAGCCTATTTGTTTAATTTTTCTGTCTGTATAGATGGGGTAATCCCATAAAATGGGACATCTTTTATTTCTGTAACCGGTGCTGGGTGATGTTCATACCAGTGTTTTTTTACATATTTTCCATAGTGTTTGCACATTGTGCTATGTAAATATTGCCCCATTCCATCGTGACGATTTTTATATTCATTTGGGGACATCCTTAGATTAGGTGGTCTATTGTTTCTTGGTATTTATCACAGAACCTGCATTTTGGATCCACATTATTATGTACTAGCAGTATAGCCCGGCGTTGATCGGGTGTAATGAAAGCCTTAAAACTGATCCATGGTCCTGAGGCTCTGATTCTTTGGACGTTGGCACGAAAGACTAAAAAGCAATAGTTGTTTCCAGTTAAAGCAAAACCGTAGACTGAAAGAAAAATGAATGAATGTAAGTCAAATTTTGGTTTCCTGGTATCGATATCAAATAAACTTTTTTGTCTTAAACTGAATTTTGAAGGCTAAATAAGTCCTCTGAGTAAATGGTACCATGGCTGAGACTAAGAACTACAATTATATATACTTAGAGCCAAACCCTAACCAAAACTAAAATAAAAGGGCTGAAAAACTGATGGTATCGATTTCCAATATCGGAGTCAAATAAGTCATCCAAGGATAGAACTGCAACCTTGAAACTTCTGAATATCGTTTCTTATGTCTTTGTCTATGAGTGTATCAAATTTGTTTAAAATCGGACCACACCTTCTATAACCCGATTATTTCGATTATCGATTTTCGATATTTATCGGGGGTACCTCGACACAAATCTTAGCTGAGAACACTCGCAGATGCTTATAGTACAACTGTGTAAATTTTCAAGCAAATCAGTTCAACTGTTTCGGAGTCTATAGGTAACGGACACACACACACAGACAAAGTTCCATTTATAAATAAGTTTAGATAATATTTGCCTGAAAGTTCCTAGTGAAAAGACTTTAGTCATGCGCTGCAAGAATAAAGCCTTCAGTCTCAGACTTTAATCCAGATGCACGTAACCATCGATGAGTATTACCTTCATCAATATTGGATTTATTATTATTATTATTATTATTATTATTATTATTTACGCGATGTCTCTTCAGAATTTAGGTGATCATGGTTCCACAAAACGTCCTATCCAATGTAGCGATATTTGTCTTTTGGATGTCTCTCCTAATCCCTGTTTTTGAACTTTTTACACAAGCTCCTTATGTAGGTCATTCTCCAATTTTCTCAGTTCTTGTTGCCGTCAACATATCCTGTACTGGTTAATTTTTTCATGCCTTCCTAACTCATCATGGGCCTTAGTATTATCAGGTGTCAATTCTGATTCTAAGTAAAAGAGTTTTTTTGTTTCTATTTTTTCTAAAGTTTTGTTGTTCAGCTATTAAGTCTATATTAAATAATTACATTATTCAGACTATTGTTCTCATCTTTGTTGCCATATGCACGACGTTTCGGCCGTTGTACGCTCCGGCCTTCTTCAGATGCTCGGAATTTCGAATCGAACCCTTTATTACAATCACTGGGAAATATGAACGCCATTCCTTGCTTAGAGCCTCTTCTGGTAGTCTGGTACAAATAGCAACAAAGATGATGACAATATTCCGAATATTTTAAATACTACCTCATCTCAGAAATATAGACAAATACTAAGTCTATGGTATTCTCATCATTCTTCTCTTGCGTCAAGTTACTTCTTCATCTGTGAGGAGATTGTCCAGCATTCACTACCATATAGGTCGACAAATATTACTTTACAGTTAAGTAATCTTTCCTTGGTTTCTAACGAAATTTTCCTATTCTTTCGTCAGTCAGTTAAGTGATACACGCTTGGGCGATCATGTCTCGAAAGAGACATGACTGACTGGGCAGAAGATTATCCCGCAGTAGATTGCCATTGCTTTCTGCGGTAGACTGGTTGACGACCAAGGCTATAGAACCCAATCTGTCCTGTTATTTAACCCATAACTGGAAGGAAGAGACGGATTAATACCTTTCCCAATGGTATTTGCGCGTAAGCGAATACAATGGATTCAACTGGAATTCGAACTCGGCTTCCCGGCTTCTCGTTTCGAGCCGATATCCACTGTACCACAACGCACATCCTCCACGTACTATTCATCAAATGTAATGTAACAATGTTGACATGTTAGCAAAAGAAACAACCCAAGATTTGAACTACAATTTGGAAAACTACAAGCAAAGTTTTAGAAGGTAGTAAAGGAAATTGAGAAAATATACGCATTATCAACTGTAATGACTCAAATTATGTACGTTAGCAAAAGTAACAATCCAAGACTGGAACTGCAGTTTGGTAAACTTCAAGCGCTCTTTTATATAGTAGTGAATAAAGGTGAGAAAAATTATTCATCAATTGCAACACATCACTCAATACGTCCAGGAGCTGACACATATATGGCACCACTAACAAAAAAATAATTTGTTTTTATAAAGTACTAACCTTCAAATAACAATAAACAAAATTTGGCCCCAATCGGATTATTAGTTTGCAAATTACAGTTATTTAAGTGAAGCTGGTGTTGGCAACAACGGTTAAGATGTGGTATGCAGACTTTAAAAGTATTTGTTCAAGTTGCCCAAAATTGGCAATTAACGCAAAAAACACCAAAAAATCGCGAAATATTTGTGTCGATTGTAAATTGGCCGATTGTAAATTGAAGCTGTGTGAGATAGCAGAGATACTGAACATATCAGAAGACACGGTATTGAACTTTTTGCACGAACATTTGTAAATGAGAAAGCTGTGTTTAAAGTGGGTGCCACGTTTGTTCCCAGTCGATCAAATACAACGAGTCGACGATTCAGAGCGTTGTTTGCAACTGTTTCAGCGCAAGAAGAAAGAGCATTGGGGTAAATATGTAACAATGGATGAAACATGGATCCACCACTTCACCTTGGGGTCAAATAGAGAGTCAGCTGAATGGATAACAGCAGGTGAAATGAATCAAAGACGCAAACATCAGCAGGCAAGTTTTTGGCCTCCGTATTTGGGATGCGCAAGATATTTTGTACAACGATTACCTTGAGAAAGGAAGAACCATCAATAACGAATATTATATAGCATTGTTTGTGCGTTTGAAGGAAGAAATTGTCAAAAGACGGCCACAGATAAAGAAAAAAAGTGATCTTTCACTAAGACAACGCACCGTGTCACAAGTCGATCGCAACAATGACAACACTACATACATTGCATTCGAATTGTTTCCGCATCCACCCTATTCTTCAGATCTAGCCCCCAGCGACTACTGGCTGCTGACAAACCTAAAAAAAGATCCAGAGAAAGAGATTTGGCTCCAATGAGCAAGTGACATAGGAAACTGAGACGTAAAGACGTAAAGATTAAAATTATCAAATTCAGAGAATCTAGCCAATTATTAAATCAGAGTAGCATTTTGTTTCCATAGCCTTTTAGATTATAGTATTGGTAACCTTAAGTGGGAGGAGTTTAAAATCTGTCCGTAAAAAAAAGTTCTTTTTAAAGAATTGTAAGTGGTCTTAAATTTTTGATCGGGAGTGCATATATATATATATATATATATATATATATATATATATATATAAACTTCGTAGACCAATAATATAAAGTTATTGTGTACTTAGATTGGCATGTCAACCCATTGTATGGTAGATCCTTATCCTCATTCTTCGGTCTGTAAAATCCTCTAACGAATGATCCACACAAATGTGAAAGAGCTGGAAAGTGTATCGGAACGGGGTGATTCTAAGATTTTATGTGTTAGACAGTTTAAATTTATTTTTATGGCGGCATTTGAAAATTATTTCATTTCTCTGATTTAATAATTGGTTAGATTCACTGAATTTGATAATTTTAATCTTTTCGTCTAAGCATAAATTGCATCTGCTTCTAAAGCTATTGGGGGTTTAAGATTTCCCTATAATCTTTCATTCAATCTGAGGGGAAAGATTTATGTCTTTTAATTTCCAGAAATGTTTCGAGAGAGCGGATTGATGTTTTGGGTGGGGTTTAGAACATGATTGAGTGTGATTATATCGGCGTTGTTTCCATGGCCTGGCGGAAATTCCTATATATATATTTTTCTCGTTATTGTCTTCGCTCGGATATATGCATGTTTGGTATATTAACTCTTTGGATTTACATATGCCTCCAACTGGGCATTTATTGTTTACTCTACAGTTACAGAGGGTTGTACTATCCGTCTTTTTTTGCTATAAAATGTCTTTAGTATATTATTATTATGTGAATTGATGATGCTATTAATATTGCTAGTGCAAGAATTACTAATTTTTAATGTCTTCTTATTGCAGATTTTCCTTAATGGGTTGTTCTGCTTAAAGTGCTTATCAACTAATTTAAGAAAGGATTGCCTTATATTAATATTAGATAGTTTACAGAAAGCGGGGTTTAACCATCGCACTCTTCTTTTCCTATTTCTAGGTTCTTTGGTTCCAGTAATTTTGGGGGGTTCCAAGCGATGTAATTCCTGTTTGAAGCCACTTTTTTTAAAGCGATGTTGTTATGTGTTATTTTCATTAAAGATTTTACTATTTGATGATAGTGTGTTAATTCTAGTATTTACGATTGTAGGGATTTGTTTAATTATTTGTTGGGGGTGGTTGGAGTTGACATTTATGTAGGTTGGGGGTTCATTATCTTTTTGTTTAAATGTGTTGCTCGACAAATTTAAAGTAATAACTAAGAAGTTCACTATTTTTAAATTTGAGGAAATCTCTATTTAAATCCGAGCCATTTAAAGGCCCTAATTACTTTCTTTTTACCTGAGATAATAGTGGACCATTACTGTTAGGGATAATGATGAGTTCATCATCTCTGTATAGAACTATTTGTTTGGAGTTCACTATCCTACTAAGGGTGTTTAGGATATAGATTCTTGTTAAATCTGATTTGGGCAGAATCAAAAATACCCATTGGGACATCAAATTTATCACCGTGGCTCTTTATCCAAGTAAAATTATTATTGGATAATGCAGATGTCCTAAATGTTAACATAATTTTAGATTCTTCATCGGTAATATCTACAAAGTTCTTTGCAAAATTTAAACTATCTAACAATAGATTTTTTTATATGGATGGGTAGAAATCCATAATGTCGAACTGAATGAAAGTTGCCTTATCTTTATTTTGGATGTCCTTGAACCATTTGATAGTATCTGCAGAATCTTTCCACAGATTGATAACGGAAGATTTTTGTATGTGGTCTATTATATTTTCAAATATGTTTTTAGATATTAATCCTAGTTCTGTTTTTGAGGGGTTAATTAATCTTGTTTGTAGTTTGTTATCGGAGTTGGGTTTGTGGTCTTTAAAAAGCAAATAAGCATCTTTCAGGTGGATCTTTCCCATTCTATCTTCAATCTTATGTTTACTTGCACATTTAGCTGCATCTACGTTGATTTTGGATAAAGTCTCATGGTCTCTATCCACTTTATAAGTACCGGCAATTTTTCTTGTGATAAGTTGTTGGTAGAGGGATTGATTTTATAGATGTTCCTGGACTTATCCGCTCTAATCCTGGGATTTCTTAATTTCTTTAATGTCTTGATTTATTCTGTGTAAGAATTTATTTGACGATTTCTTGAATTTGATTTTCTTAACAAAGTTGAACATATTTTTTTCAAAGTGTTCCAGTAGTTTGTTGTCGGGGGGTGTTCTTTGGGATTTCAGGTGGTAATATTCATTTGTGTTATGGGGTCTATCAGAGGGGTTTAGGTAGAAGTGGGTTTTCCATCGTAGCCTCTTTAAGAAATCAATAATTCTCTGTGTAATGGATCGGGTAAAAGAATGCAAGGAAGGGTAGGGGATGTTTTTAAGTGAATATTTCGGGGTAAATTTATACATTTGTGAGGTAATATCCGTGCGTAAAAAAACAGTTTTCCAGAATGTGGATATTCCTGGGAGAGCTCAACTTAAGTTTATAAAGAGCAATATACAAGTTGTATTAAACAAAAGAGACAACATAGTCTTATATATTTTCTTTTGAATTTTTTCATATTTTCTGATCAGACTTTTTATTTCCGAATTATATTTGTATAAAAATTGTACAAAGGTTGTTCTAGTACTTACAAATGTCATCGTTCATCATCAGGGAATATATTACAGTTTAAAAATTAAATATGGCTTTGTAGCAGGAAAAGTGATACAACATTTTAAAAGAAAATAAATAAACGTTATGAAGAACTTTTAAATTCAAAGGCAGTAATAATGTAAACAACATGCACACGTGAAGATATTTGCTCACGTAGATGAGTGAATTATACGAAATATAGTTGTTAAAGATGCCGTAAAAATACGTTAGAGAATTTGAACTTCGAAGGAACTAATTATGTAAATTATCAAATTACTCAGAGGCAAAGAATTATTTATATTCATTATATTTCTAATAAACCCTCTAAACATAACTAAGTACATGTCCAGAAGTTTGGTAAGCTGTGCAATTGATAAGAGGTTATTTTAATTTTCTGTCTAGAAAAAAAAAGTCAGGCTGTCGAAATTGGAAACCCCGACAATGTTCATGTTCGTTATGCTCTTCTGGCAATGTCCTTAATGCACAGTGTATATTCATTTCAGTCAGTTAAGTGCCACACATGAAACACGCTTGGGCGATCATGTCTCGAAAGAGACAAGACTGACTGGGCAGAAGATTATCCCGCAGTAGGTAGTCATTGCTTTCTGCGGTAGATTGGTTGCCAGCCAAGGCTATAGAACCCAATCTGTCCTGCTATTTAACCCATAACTGGAGGGAAGAGAGGGATTAATATCTTTCCCAAGGGTATTTGTGCGTAAGTGATTGCAGTGGATTACGCACAAATACCCTTTTATAAAAATATAAATTTATATTTTATTCTTCCATGGTGACGGTTGTGTGGAACAGGAAAGAGTAGCTGGTGAGAGTTCACACATACGAAAGAGCCATCGGGAGCCATTAACCAGTCTTTTTATCATCAGTAAAAAATTCTAGACTTTTTATAGTTTTAAAACACTCACGTTGATATTATCTACAGCCGGATTTATATATCAATATACATCTTTATCTTTTGTTGACCTATATCTACACACAAATACCCTTGGGAAAGTTATTAATCCGTCTCTTCCCTCCAGTTATGGGTTAAATAACAGGACAGATTGGGTTCTATAGCGTTGGAACGCCACTAATCTACCACAGAAAGTAATGGCAACTTACTGCGGGATAATCTTCTGCCCAGTCATGCCTCTTTCGAGACATGATCGCCCAAAGCGTGTATAACATATGACACTTAACTGACTGTGTATAATAGTTAAAAACATGATTAAGGCTTCTACTGGGCATAAAGTGAGGGGTCAGTTTTATATTGTTTTGAAGTAATAAACTGATCCCCGACGTCTTACTACTTAATAATAAAGTATATCTCTTCCCCCTCCAGCTATGAGTGAAATAATAGGACAGATTGGGTTCTATAGCCTTATTCTGCAACCAGTCTACCGCAGAAAGCAATGACAACCTGCTGTGGGATAATCTTCTGCCCAGTCAGTCATGTCTCTTTCGAGACATGATCACCCAAAGGGTGTATCACATATGACACTTAAGTGGCTGATCTACGGTGAGATATATCTGTCAACCACATACTGAATAGGACATCAAGGCCACTGGATCTGGACAAACAAAGAGGAACATATCTATATAAAAAATATATAGTCAAATGTTATTATTCATTGTTGATGGTGCTCGTGTGGAACAGTAGCGCGGTCTGAGCGAGTTCACGCACGGGCCGTGAAATTATTGGCTGAAGAGTTTGTTGTTGTTACTTTGTTGACGTTATCTACGGTAGGATATATCTGTCAATCACACACGGCGGTTCATTGCTTTTCAAGGCGGTTGCCGCATGTTTTTTTCGTTGCACTATTTGACATCGTCTACGACCGGTTATATCTGTCTATCACCCTTGTCCTTTGTAGTCTTTTATCTTCTGCATAAAACTCTCAACCACATAATTGTCGAGCCTTCAAAGCATTTATCATTTTTGTTGATTTCACCTACGGCCGGATGTAACTGCGAATTGCTTCTGTCGTTCAAGGTAATATATTACAATGGAACATAACTATTCGCAGAAAACGAACCCAACGAGAGGAATGGTTGCATGCATCTTAATGAGACATGACAATTTACAGATGAAAAGAAATAGACTCTCTGGAAAGCCATAGAATTCCCTTCCACATGCCTGCTTCCCCGACAGCTACAACCTCCAGGAGTTTAAATGTAAGGTCAATAGACACCTCCTATCACACTAACTTGCATCTATTCTCTCAAACACTCTCACCATCTACCCAAACCTCATTCTCGGTATTCTTACCCGTCTATCACCCTCCTTCTGACATTTCCTATATCTAACCATCCTTTCTCACCACTTTCCCCGCTATATAACCCCCTGCTTAATAGTGGTAGTGGAATGCCTTGCTCGGGGTGAAGCGATTAAAAAAAATCTTGATGGGACATGGTGATTCACAGATAATAAAAAGGAATCTGTGATAAGCAATAATCGCATACATAATGATGGGACATCGCACTTAAAATTGTGAAGAGTCATAATTGACATGGCCCCTTTAGAAATAAAACAATGGAAATTGTGGAGAGTCATAATCGAGAACATCCTAATCGGAAAGAAATCAGTAGGGAGCCTTAATCACCAACATCCTGATGGGACATGACAATTCAAATATAAGGAATCTGGTGAGAGCAGTAGGGAGCCTTGATCATCTAAATCCTGATCTAACATGGTGGTTTACAGATGATAATGAAAAGAAATCTGTGGAGAGCCATGATCTCCTGCAACATGATGGGGCATGGTAATTCACAGATAATAAAGAAATGGAATCTGTGGAGAGCCACGATCATATATAAACAGATCCAACATGTCAATTCACTGATAATTAAGAAAAAGTATTTTGAGAGAGACATTATATATCCTGACGGGACGTTGCAATTAAAAGATTATTAAGGAAGTTAACTATGGAGGATCATAGTCGTCTATCCAGATGGGACAACGCAATACATAAATAATAAACAAAAAGAATGTGTAGATATCTATAATCCCCTATATCCTGATGACACATGGCAACTAAACAGGTTTTAAAGAAAAATAATCTGTTCAGAATTATTATCGCATGCATTATTATCGTATACATCTTGTGGGGACGTGGCAATTCACAGATGATAATTAAAAGAAAGACATAATTGTTTACATCCTGATAGGATTTGGGAATTCACAGATAAGAAAAGAAAACGAAATTGCTGGAATACATGATCAACTAAACCGTAATAAAAACATGGCAATTCAAAGAAAATAGAAAAATGTTATCTGTAAAGATCAATGATTGCATACATTTTCATGAGACATAGCAATTCACTTATAATGAATTAGATAAACTGCAAACAGCAATGATCACAAGTATATATAACAAATTTAAACACCTGTAGAGATCAATGATCCTATGCTGCGTAATTAGACATAGAAATTAACGTATATAAAATTAAGGTTTTGTAGAAAGCAATGATTATCTACATAATAAATGGGCCTGACATTTCACAAAATTAATTAAAGGATCTGAGGAGAGCAATGACCGTCCACATCATATTTGGATATGGCAATTCACATGTAATAAATTCAAGGATATGTAGAAATCAATGATCATTTACATCATAATTGGACAACGGTAATTCATATATAATAAAATAAAAAATCTGTAATGAACAATGACTGTCCACATCATAATTGGACATGGCAATTCATATATAATAAATTAAAGGATCTGTAGAGAGCAATCATCTTCTATATCATAAATGGACATGGTAATTCACATACAATAAATTATAGCATCTGTATAGAGCCTTGATCTTCTACAATAATTGGACAGGGTCAATTTCACTAGAAACAAAGAAAAGAGTGCTGGATTGCTAAGTAATGTCAGTTCTTCAATACGGCAGCGAATGCTGGACAATATTATCAAAAATTAGGACAAAATTTGAAGCAGCGGAAATGTGGTTCTACAGAAAGATGCTGCGGATATCGTGGACTGCAATCAACGATGAGGTGTTGGAAAGAATGGTAACAAAAAGGAAATTCATACTGAGCACCAGGAAGAGACAACTGAAGTTCCTGGAACACGCAATAAGGAAAGACAGCTAGGAGAACCTGATACTGACAGGCCAGATAGACCCGATCAGGTGAATGATAGAACGGGGGTTGCGAGATGTAACAGGAGCAAACTACTAAGAGCCACAAGGGATAGGGAGACGTGGAGAACCATGGTCGCCTACGTCCTGAAAAGACAGGGCACATAGAAGAAGAAAAAGAATTTGTATATCATAAATTAATGATCTCTAGAGAGCCATGGTCTTCAACATCATATTTGGACATGGCAATTCGTATGTAATAAATTAAATGATCTGTAGAGACCAATGACTTTCAATATCATAAATCGACATTCACATATAATATATTAAAGGATATTTTGAGTGCAATGATCGTCCACATCATAATTGAACATGACAATTCACCCATAATAAATTAATTATATGTAGACAGTAATGATCATCTCCATTTGTATTGGTCATGGCAATTCACAGATCAAACGAAATAGAATCTGTGGAGTGACATGACCATCTATAAACGGTTCCGGCATAACAATCCACAGATAATTATGACAAGGTATCCTTGGAGCGGCATTACCCTCTATATCCATATGAGACATTGCAATTAAAGATTAGAATCAATGTAAATTATGCAGAATCATCATCGCCTATATCCAGATGTGCCAAGCCAATATATCTAAACTTGTTTATAAATGGAACTTTGTCTATGTGTGTGTATCTGTGTGTGTCTGTGTGTCCGTTACCTATAGACTCCGAAATTTACACAGTTGTACTATTAGCGTCTGCGAGTGTTCTTAGCTAGGTTTTGTGTCGAGGTACCCCAGATATTTATCGGAAATCGATAATCGAAAAAATCGGGTTATAGAAAGAGTGGTCCGATTTTGATCAAATCTGATACACTCATAGACAAAGACATAAGAAACGATATTCATAAGTTTCAAGGTTGCAGTTCTTACAATAGTGCAGAAAATTTGATATCGATACCAGGAAATCAAAATTTGTTTTACATCCGTTCATTTTTCTTTCAGTCTACGGTTTCGCTTTAACTGGAAACAACTTTGCTTTTTAGTCTTTCGTGTCAACGTCCAAAGAGTCTGAGTAACGCCGGGCTATATTGCTAGTAAATAATAAACAAAATCTGTATGTGTCTATGATCACATAAACTTTGATGGGATATGGCAATTCACAGATAATAATGAACGGAATCAGTGCAAAGACATGGTCATGTAAATCCTAATGTGACATGACTATTCACTGATAATAATGAAAACCAACCACTGGAGAGACATGATCATCTTCATGCTGGTACACAATGGCAGTGTTTATATAAAAAAAATGTAATTGTTGAGTGACATGATCACATAATGGGACAAATCTGTGGAGATGAATGATCATTTTTTGTTTTTTTTTTATCGTTTCACCCCAAGCAAGGCATTCCCTTGCCACTATAGAGCAGGGGTTACATAGGGGAAGGTACTGAGAAAGCGATTAGATATAGGAAATGTAAGAAGGAGGGTGATAGACGAGTAAGGAGGTACATAGGAAGAGTGTTTGAGAGAATGGGTGCGAGTTAGTGTGTTAGGTGTCTATTGACATTACATTTTAACTCCTGGAGGTTGTAGCTGTCGGGGAAGCAAGTAGCAGACGGCCTGCAGTCACCCTCTCACCGGCTTGACGTGGCTTCCCTGTGCATCTTCTATAAATACTTTCACGATTTCTCCTCCGATGAACTTAGATCACTGTATGAATTTGCACGAGATACTAGATTAGCAACTAGGTCCCACCCTTTTACAGTGAAACCGATGAAATGTAACCGCAATTTCTCTCAAACAGCTTCTTTTCTCGCACTTCCTGCCTGTGGAATTCCCTTCCGCATACTTGCTTCCCCGATAGCTACAACCTCCAGGAGTTTAAATGTAAGGTCAATAGACACCTCCTAACACACTAAATGGCACCCATTCTCTCAAACACTCTTACTATGTAAATCCTTAATCGTCTATCACTCTCTTTCTGACATTTTCTATATCAAATCGTTCTCTCAGCGCCTTCCCCTATGTAAACCCTTGCGCTATAGTGGCAGTGGAATGCCTTGCTTGGGGTGAAATGAATTTAAAAAAAGAAGAAAAAAAGGAATCTGTGCTGATCAATGATCATCTATATCCTGATGGGACATCGCAATTAACAGATAAAATAATCTCAAAGAAGTTGTTGAGCGACATGATCGCCTACACCCTCATGGGACAGGGCAAATGAAAGATAATAAAAGAAATCTGTAGATACCAATGACAGGGTGATAGGACATGGCATTTTCACCGATAAAATTATATTCGTGGAGAGTCATGATTGTCTCTGTAATGATGGGACATAGCGATTCGAAGGAAATAAAGAAAATATATTTGTCGTGACTAATGATCACAAACAACTTGATGGGACAGGAAAATTCACAAATGATAAAGAAAAGTAATCTTCAGCGTTGTGGTCCAGTGGATATCGGCTCGGAATGAGAAACCGGGGAGCCGAGGTCGAATTCCAGTTGAATCCATTGTATTCACTTACGCGCAAATACCCTTGGGAAAGGTATTAATCCGTCTCTTCCTTCCAGTTATAGGTTAAATAGCAAAACAGATTGGGTTCTATAGCCTTGGTCGGCAACCAGTCTACCGCAGAAAGCAATGGCAACCTACTGCGGGATAATCTTCTGCCCAGTCAGTCATGTCTCTTTCGAAACATGATCGCCCAAGCGTGTATCACGTATGGCACTTAACTGACTGAATCTTCAGCGAAACGTGGTCTTCTGCATCCTGATTAGACATGCCAAGAAATATTATTAAGGAGCGAGAACAACAAAAAGAGCATCAATTCAGTAGACAGAAGACCACAAATGGCAGTGCATTTACATTTTTGAAGAGGAAATTTGACAAAATGAAAGCCGAAAGATCGTTAAAAAACCAGAGACGTGAGTGAAGGAATTGCTCGCATAAGAATTATGATACCTCTAACCCTTTCGACTGTAAAACAATGAAATCTTGCCGCCCATATAGTACCATCCTGAAATTCGTCAAGTAACGTGCCAACGAGGAAATCTTATCAGAACTATTACCATTAAAATATAGGAAACTTATAGAAAAAAACATGTTTCTGCTTTTCAAACCCTGATCGTTGCAAATGGCTTAGCAATGAAAAGGTAACTGATTCAGAGCCAAAACCAACAAAGAAATATATCAACGTGAGTTCAGACATAATTTACAAAAGATATCTGACTTTGGTTTAATTTACGATAACTAGCCTCTTTTTGATCTTTGTTTTATAAAAACTTGAAGTGAATTATTTTCATTATAAGTTTTTCGGACATAGAACCTCATCTTTATTGTTTTTGATTACATTTCGGTTGTTATGTTATGTGTTCTTCCTAATGTATTTGCTGCATCTGAAGGCTTAGGAGGATCCATGAGAAAGTTTCAAGAACATATTCGGTGAAACGTTTTGATACAAACAACAAAGATAATGATACTAGATACTTTTCTTTATAATTTCCGAAAATTCGGCCGCAAAGTTTTTACGGTTTATGTGATACTCACAACACCTGGGAAGTTGAACAGGTCATGAATGTAGTGCAGTTTTTTGCTCTATTTTTTGTGAGCAGTATGCTAACACTTATTTGTTATTTTCTACTTGGAATTACG
>JBBBDQ010000352.1:2520000-2597500 GCA_037127315.1 Ascarosepion bandense
CTACCGAACGTCCCTACTGCATTTCTGCTATCAAACCTCTATACTGTATATCTGGTACTGTACGTCTCTACTGTATATCTGCTACTGTACGTCTCAACTGCATTTCTGCTACCGTACCTCTCTACTGTATATCTGCTACCGAACGTCTCTACTGCATTTCTGCTACCGTATCTCTCTACTGTATATCTGCTACCGAACGTCTCTACTGCATTTCTGCTATCAAACCTCTATACTGTATATCTGGTACTGTACGTCTCTACTGTATATCTGCTACTGTACGTCTCAACTGCATTTCTGCTACCGTACCTCTCTACTGTATATCTGCTACCGAAGGTCTCTACTGCATTTCTGCTACCGTATCTCTCAACTGTATATCTGCTACCGTACGTCTCTACTGCATTTCTGCTATCAAACCTCTATACTGTATATCTGGTACTGTACGTCTCTACTGTATATCTGGTACTGTACGTCTCAACTGCATTTCTGCTACCGTACCTCTCTACTGTATATCTGCTACCGAACGTCTCTACTGCATTTCTGCTATCAAACCTCTCTACTGTATATCTGGTACTGTACGTCTCAACTGCATTTCTGCTACCGTATCTCTCTACTGTATATCTGCTACTGTACGTCTCAACTGCATTTCTGCTACCGTATCTCTCTACTGTATATCTGCTACTGTACGTCTCTACTGCATTTCTGCTATCATACCTCTATACTGTATATCTGCTACCGTACGTCTTTACTGTATATCTGCTACGGGACTTCTATACTGCATTTCTGCTACCGTATCACTCTACTGTATATCTGCTACCGTACCTCTCTGCTGTATATCTGCTACGGTACGTCTCTACTGCATTTCTGCTACGGTATCTCTCTACTGTATATCTGCTACGGTACGTCTCTACTGCATTTCTGCTACCGTACCTCTCTACTGTATATCTGCTGCCGTACGTCTCTACTGCATTTCTGCTATCGTACCTGTCTACTGTATATCTGTTACCGTACGTCTCTACTGCCTTTCTGCTACCGTACCTCTCTAATGTATATCAGCAACCGTACGTCTCTACTGCATTTCTACTACCGTACCTCTCTACTGTATATTTGCTACCGTACGTCTCTGCTGCATTTCTGCTATCGTACCTGTCTACTGTATATCTGTTACCGTATCTCTCTACTGCCTTTCTGCTACCGTACGTCTCAATTGTATATCTCCTAACGTACGTCTTTACTGCATTTCTGCTACCGTACGTCTCTACTGTTTTTTTTTTTTTTGCTACCGATTGCACTATTCAAAAATCATTTAAACAAATCATTCAAAAACATGCTCATACAAAATATAGCATTTATATTAATAAGAAATAATATATTATTATTTAGAACCAATCTGTTGCTTTATATCTATTTATACATATATATATATATACGTTTGTGTGTGTGTGTGTGTGTGTGTGTGTGTGTGTGTGTATTTACGTTCTCACTCCCTGATTGAGCACTCTGGAAGAATGGTAGACTTCGAAAAAACAGTGCTTACTCTAGCATCTACGCATCGCTCATTCAGTAATGAATTAGAGCACTCTGGCCACTGGCGTATGATACATCATATGCTAAAAGTCTGCCCCCTTCTACCGAGCGCCCATAGCTCAGAGGTTGAATCGCCGACTGATGCCAATTCGGTCGGGTTTCAATCCTGGGTTAAAAGCAATCGGATGTCTAGCCGTACTGATGAGCTGTGATACAGCGAAACAAATCTGTCTATGACTATATATATATATATAGGTACTACAAAAGATTCGATAAAAATGAGTCCATATGATCAAAAATGTCCCAAATGAAAATTGACAAAAACCATGTGTTAGTCTCAAGAGGTATGTTCTTATTGTGTGTGTGTGTGTGTGTGTGTGTGTGTGTGTGTGTGTGTGTGTGTGTTTTATAATTATCACATTATATGTTTTAATCCTTTCAGAACTTTCAGAGTTTTGGTTAATTTTTTTATTCGGATGAAAGGGAGTAACCATAAATTAATATATGAAATATTAGCGTCTTTTTGCTGTAAAATGATATTGATCTTGAAATGATGGTAAAATTCAAATAATTGTTGAATGAAACTTTCGGGATAGATTGAAATTCTTTTAGAATCGTTCATTGTTAGAAAAGCTTTGTAAAATGTGTGTTTTTTTTTTGTATCTGCTACCCACGTCTTATATAATTTTATAACATTTCGAGAAATTTATTTTTTTACCGATTAATATTTATATCAGTTATAAGCAGAAATTGGAGAATTTAAATCAGCCATTTTTGTTTGTAAAACAAGATTTACTTAAAAATTTGCTGTGAATTTTAAAATAAAAAATACAATAAAACTAAGACATTATTTAATTAGAAACATGCTTCTATGAATAATGTATATTAAAGACTCTATTGTCTAAAGAAAAAAAGTTTTTTCGATAAATAATGAATTTTTAAAATAATTGTTTTATAAAGTTTTAAATCTTTTACATTTCTGTATAAATTTGTACTAGTTCAGTGACATTTTATTAAATAAAAACTACATTTAGAAATCATAAATGGAAAAGCTTACTACATAACAGCCACCACCAGTATTTAATAAATAATTTTGACTTTTTATGCTTGTAGGTAAACGTACTGATTTTTATTTAATGCGTACGTCAATACACGACATTGTCAGAAAATAAGAACAGAAACTCTAATGAGTATAAAGATGAAACATGTAAAATTCAATAAAACATTATGGATAATATTTTTCTACATCTTTCAAATTACTGAATATCAAAAAAGTATAAAATAAAAGTGATTTTTACAGATATATCCTCCGTCGAAAAAATTCCACACATTAATTTACCGCGGTAGTTGTTAACTTCTCATTTTAAATTAAAGTAATTTAATTTAATTAAATTTAATTTAATTAAATTTAATTTAAATTAAAGTAATATTTGTTTCAAATCAGAATGATAAAACTTTAAATCAACTAATCTTTCTTAAATAAAGCTTCAGAAAAGTATAATGTATTTTAGAAATATGAGAATTTTGTTGTGCTGTGGGAATTGTACGTACGGCTAAAATTAACAATTTTTAGCGATTTCGAAAAAAATCAATTTAATTCCAGTCAAACTAAATTAGTTTTGAAATAGAGTCAAGTACTGAAAATATTAGATTTAATTCACTGATTTGAAGTTAAATCTAAACTAAAGCTGGAGAAAGATTTTCATTTTTTAACATTTATATTAAGTCTTACGCATCACTCTTCTTTGGATACCTCCAGATAAATCTACTACACACACGCACACGCACGCACAAACACATACATACACTCTCCCCCATATATATATGTATATATATATATATATATATATAAATTAATAAGTTTTTGGTCATAATAAAATTAGATCAGTGCACATTTGTATTAAAAAGTGTTCAATAAATTTTATTGTAGAACTTTTGAATATTTTGCATTTGTAAATGAGTTATTACGCGACCTAGGTTTCTACCATGTGGTGTCTTCAGGCAATTTGAAGTAACTAATTTTACCGTTTACCTTTTTTTTAAGAACGCTCAGCAACGGGTTTGTTTTTTTTTTTTTTTTTTGAACGCTCACGTCAAGGAGAATGATTTGAACGCGAAATTTTTAAAGCCATGAATAAAAACATAATTTGTTTTAATTTTTAAGACTGCGCGTTCAAAAATTCTCCGTGACGTGAGCGTTCAAAAAGAAAAAAAAACAAAAAAACACCGTTACTTAAAAAAAATGGTAGAAACTTAGGTCGCGTAATAACTCGTTTACAAATGTTATATATATATATATATATATATATATATATATATATTCTTCGTAGACAGTCCTGTATATATAAAGGAAAACTTAACACCTCATATAAAGTGATCATACATTATAATGTATTTCGATGACCTAATATGCTCATCAGTTCAGACAACAATTTTTTGGGGTTTAAATTTCATCAGAAGATCCAAAAACAATTTAAAAAAGGGAATTCAAGGAATATGAGCTAGAATAGATATCTTTAGTTTTATCTTGAAAGGTGTCAGTCAGTTAAGTGCCATGCGCGATACACGCTTTGGGCGATCATGTCTCGAAAGAGACATGACTGACTGGGCAGAAGATTATCCCGCAGTAGGTTGCCATTGCTTTCTGCGGTAGACTGGTTGCCGACCAAGGCTATAGAACCCAATCTGTTCTGTTATTTAACCCATAACTGGAAGGAAGAGACGAATTAATACCTTTCCCAAGGGTATTTGCGCGTAAGTGAATGCAAGGAATTCAACTGGAATTCGAACTCGGTTCCCCGATTTCTCGTTCCGAGCCGAGATCCACTGCGCCACAACGCACGTTGAAAGGTGTACAAAGGTTAATAGAGAAAGAGTTCATTGAAAAGAACGAGTGACCATAAGTTAATTACCCATACATGCCCTCATGCACATGAACACACACACACACACACACACACACACATCTATCTATCTATCTATATATATATATATGTATATATATCCATCCGTATATACAAACAAATATCTTATTGATATATACAGTCTCGTACTTACACACCCACATACCCACCTATAAAGACCATACATATACACGTATGCACAAAATTAATACAAACACACACACATATATATATATATATATATGTATATATATATATATATATATATACTCTCTTGCATCCTGATTGAGCACTATGGAAGAATGGTAGACCTTGAAAAAACAGTAGCTACTCTAGCATCTACGCATCGTTTATTCAGTAATGAATTAGAACACGCTCAGCTATTGGCATGTCTATACTGATATATCACACGGACGTCTATCCGTACTGAAGAGTTGTGATACAGCGAAACAGATCTGTCTGCGGATGACTATATATATATATGTGTGTGAGAGGGGGAGTATATATGTGTGTGCGTGCGTGTGTGTGTAATAGATCTAATCGAAGATATCCAAAGAAGAGTGATGCGTAAGGTTTAAAATAAATTTAAAAAAATGAAAATCTTTCTTAAAGCTTTATATATATATACTGGAAAAAGGTTTCGTGTGACCAGTTTAGTCTTTTTGTACTTCATCGGACTAAATTTGTTTTCGTTGATGTGACTACATATGCTCACGGGTAGGTGATGCTAGGAACATTTTTTTAAATGTGCTAAGGAAAAATAATTAAGAGTGTTTAATTTATATTTTCCTTTTTGTTTCTATCATCCTTATTCTTAAATATCGCGCATCGTAATAATAGAAGCCCTGTTCTGAATGGTGAAATGTTAGGAGAACATGGACGCTAATTTATATTGGATGATCCTGCGACTAAAGAATTTTTAAAGCATTTTCGTCTTCGAGAATTATTTTCTGTTCTAATTAGAGAAAAAAAAATATACCAAAATTGTAGTCAGTTTCGCTACTAATGCGATTAATGTGTTGTTTTGTAAAATATCCCTGTTGTGTTCATATAACATTTTATTGAATCTTTTTCGTGTTTCTCCTATATATTTCTTCTGACAATCCTTGCGGGCGATAAAGTAAATTCCTCCTTCAAGTTCTTGTTTTGTTTTGTATTGATAAAGTCTTTTATTTTTTAGGGATTGTTGTGACAAATTTTATGCTCAGTTTAGATAAATTCTTCTCGAATGTAGTTGTGATTATCGGATTTTTTAAAGAGAATTTCGAATTTGCAGACCTCCATATTTACACGAAGAGGAGAAATATATTGAAAGCATTTTCAAGACACTTTAATATAGTAAATATTTTATGTATAATGCGAAACAAAAAGCTTATAAAATATTCCTAAATAGAAAAGTGAACTCACCTAAGAAACCCAACAAATACAAATTGTGCTAACCGCAAATTCACTCACTGTCCGATATTTTGAATTATTATCTATCTCAGTCTGTTCATATCTATCTATCTATCTATCTATCTATCTATCTATCTATCTATCTATCTATCTATCTATCTCAGTCTGTTCATATCTATCTATCTATCTATCTATCTATCTATCTATCTATCTATCTATCTCAGTCTGTTCATATCTATCTATCTATCTATCTATCTATCTATCTATCTATCTATCTATCTCAGTCTGTTCTTATCTATCTATTTATTTATCTATCTATCTATCTATCTATCTATCTATCTATCTATCTATCTATCTATCTATCTCAGTCTGTTCTTATCTATCTATCTATCTATCTATCTATCTATCTATCTATCTATCTATCTATCTATCTGTGAAGAGTTTGTGCGGGAATTACGACACGGAACAAGAAGGTGTGTTCAAAACAGTGTATTAGTACAAAAAGGAACAAAATATTCAAAAGAAATATTAATAAATAGTAGTATAGAAATAATTAAGTCCGAAGGTATTATTACGCTGCCTGACGAGTAGCTGTCGTTAACTGCTGTACTTGATTGCTCGTAACTGCTCTCTAGAAATCACGCAGGTAATTTATATATCTCCAGAGGAAGAGTTCAAGCCTCGTAGGAGGGCTTGATAACACTATCTATCTATCTATCTATCTATCTATCTATCTATCTATCTAATTTGTATTAATATCTATCTATCTAATTTGTATTAATATCTATCTATCTATCTATCTATCTATCTATCTATCTATCTATCTATCTATCTATCTATCTATCTAATTTGTATTAATATCTATCTATCTATCTATCTATCTATCTATCTATCTATTTAATTTGTATTAATATCTATCTATCTAATTTGTATTAATATCTATCTATCTATCTATCTATCTATCTATCTATCTATCTATCTATGTAATTTGTATTAATATCTAACTAATTTGTATTAATATCTATCTCATTTGCATTAATATCTATCTAATTTAATTAGATAGTTTGTATTAATATCTATCTATCTAATTTGTGTTAATATCTATCTATCTATCTATCTATCTATCTCACTTAGTTATGTTCATGTAAAAAACAGTAAGGGACATCTGTCATCTGGTTTTAGTACAACATGGCATTTAATTTTGCTTTGGCGTTTTATTATTTATTTATTCATTCTTCTGTGTATACGTCTAAATTTTTGCAATTCTGGAAGAGAAAAACGAAGGCTAGAAAAACCAAAAAAAAAAAAAAAATCAGGGGTAAAACCGGAAACAAAAATAAATAAGTAAATACATAAATAAATAAAATATGAAAAACTAAAAACAGTCCATTAAAAAAAACAAAACAAAAATAAATAAATAAAATAAAATAAACCAAAACAAACAAAAACGGCACAGTTTGTGGCCAACTCGATCACACAGGAGGACAATTAATCAAAATAATTGACAAATTGAACGTCAGGACAGGGTAGAGTAGTAGAAGAAATAAAACCAGAAAGAGAAATATAAATAAATGGATAGATAAAAATATTCAGACTCGCAATAGAAGAAGCAATAGCTGCGATCTTGAAAGGCTGGAAAATATTCCAGTTCCGCTTAATTAAAAAAAAAGAAGTTATGTACATAATCTCTTTCATGTATTTAAACCTACAGTACTGTGCAAAAGTATTAGTAAAAGAAATAAAGTTTAAAATCACTCCTGTCTTAACACTTTTTCACACTACCTGTAGTGTGTAAATGTATTAGGACAGGGAGAATTTTCCTGAAAACCTCTAGTCCTGGGTATGACAATAAATTGCATCCAACAGCAAGACCTCCGATTTAGAGGTTGTGAAGAGCATGGAACCACCTCTTAATTGCTGTTGGTCCCAGGTCCACCCTGACCCGGGGTGGTAGCACCTGTTAGGGTCCCAGCTATGGACAAATAGTTTGACTTTCGAACTGACGTCAAAACACTATGAATGTATAAAATAGACTTTTATAAAAAAAAAATACGTTTTTGAATTAAAAATATCACCAACAATACATTTTTGAGGGAAAAAGATTGTTACCATGAAATATTAGACAGAAAAAAAATAATAAAAAAATTTTCAACAAAATCTGACGAAATCAACCTTCTCACTATAACTGAACATTAACAAAATATATCATAAAACCCTACCTTTTTGGCATTAAATAACCCACAGAGGTGTTGCTATGCAGTTAAACAAAACTCAAACAAACAAACAAAGAAACAAACAAACAAAAAACTAAAAACCCCACTGAAATTCAAATACAGGGTGAAAAGCCAAGTCAATTGCTAATAAATATTGATGATTTAAAACTAGGTGTAAAAGAAAATTATTAAAAAGAAGTTATATTTAATTTTCTCTATTTTCTATTAAATAAGTTATTTTGAAACTACTCTATTGAACATTTATGGGATATTTTGGATAAAAAAAATGATAAATCTAATGTTACTTCGCAAAATACACTTTGGGAACAAATAGAAGCTGCTTGGCAGGAGATACAATTATACATATTGAAGAAGCTTGTGATGTCAAAGCCTGAAAGAATGAAGGCTCTGATCAAAGCAAAAGGCTATTATACTAAATATTAAATTTATTTTATAATAAGTATTTTTTCTTGTTAAAGCATTTGTGGAGTAAATCAAATAAAATTAATTAAATTATTTTCTACCAATATGCCTCATGAAAGATAAAATAGTTCTTGTCCTAATACTTTTGCACAGTACTGTATATATACTAGGTGCGATTGGTAAATTGTCGCAATTATTTTGATGCCTCATGAAAGATAAAATAGTTCTTGTCCTAATACTTTCGCGCAGTACTGTATAACTCTGAAACTATTAACTAGGACTTCAACCTGGCTGATATAGTTATATATTTCTTGAAAGTAGCAGGAGTTTTCTAGCTTACGTAAATTATGGCCATTTGAATGCTGATTTTTAGGCAAGCATGTGTTTTACCTTCATGTTAAATAGAAAACAAATCCTGGACTATTTTCAAAAGAAAATAAATTAATTGAAGGAGTAGTGTAACACAGATATCATATTCGCATTCACTGTTGTAACTCTTTTAAAGAACTCACCCCAGACTCTACACAATCTTTTCGTGCCCATTCTTTAAATCCTACCGGTTTTGCTTTTTTTTAAAATTGATTATTATTAGAAGTGTTGTTTTAACAGACAATTCTATTTCGTTTTCGATTCCAAAAGTATGCGAAGAAGAAAAAAATGATATTGCATTTCTGTTTGCATTTGGGAGGTACGGAGCTCCTGGAAGTATACATTGGACTATTGGGCGACAGATAACTATATGGCCTAAGATAATTTTAATCTACCTGTAGATATCGAACTTTTTATTATGATTAATTGTATTTTATTTTATTGTTATTTTCTTCTAATTGTAACACCATCCTAAGCAGATGTATTCCTGGAACTCTTATAGTTCTGCATCCTTTATTGCAATAATATTTTAAAATATTTACAGCTAACATTATTTTTGTTTTATTTTGTTTATTTCTAAACTTACTTTCAGGATTTTCTTATTCAGGTAATGCTTTTTTTATTTTGCTGGAAATGATTAAAATATTAAACATATTCTTAAAAGATTGCGTATTTAATTTTAGCTAATATTTACGGATGAGAAATAAGGGAATTACCTAAACCTTTAGAAAACAAATACCTATTGGCACAAACGTAAGATGGACGAAGATTTGCGTCCCGGGCATTTGCGTACCGGACGTTTGCGTCCCCAAACAACTATTTTTAATCGTTTCACCTCAAGCAAGGCCGTAACGCCACTGATGCGCATGGGGTTACATAAGAGATAAAAATTTTAGCAGGAGGAGAGCGAACAGAAAGACAAACCAGTTCCAGAGGGTTTCAGAGAAAAGGTAAGAGAAGAATGGGAATACAGGTGTGATGACAGTTTCGAAGGTAGAGTAAGTAAAGAAAAGAACAAGATACACAGGGTGATGTAGAAAGGACGAGGGAACGACTGGAGTCAAATGGATAAGATATGGGAATTGATATTGCATTTAAATTCCTGGAGGTTGTAACTGTCAGGAAAGTAAATATACGGAGTGGAGTTCCACAGGGGTGAAGTGTGAGAAAAGTAGCTGTGGTGTAAAATTGTCGGGTGTATTTGGTAGATTTAACTGAAAGTGGGGTAAACCTTGTTGCCAGTCTGGTTGCAAGAGTAAATTCTTGTGTATGGGGTACCAGTGAAGCCATGAAAATATTTTTTAGAAAAGACAGAGGGAAGCCACATTCTGTCGGTGAGAAAGTTGCTGGAGTCGAGCTTCCAGGTCTGAACCGATCGCATTACCTTTGGAGCCTGTCGAGAACCCTGAGATGAATAGCAAGGGCGCATAACCAGAAATGTGTCACCTGTTTAGTTTCGTGATCTCCAATCTATAATTGACATGTTAGGCTGTTTTTCTTTAACAACCATGCATCCAGGCTAGTAATAATTGAGGTTTTAACCTTTACAAATGTCAGTACGCGGGAATGGTAGAAAAGAAACAAAAAAAAAAGGATAACAGTTGGAGTGAATAGTTGCTGGATTGATACACAATGAATATCAAATGTAATAAAATATCATACAGTATGTATAAAGACAAAACATAACAGATAATAACAGTGGCAGTCAATTTAAGGAAATAGATTGGCAAGAAAGGATCTCAATGTAGCGGTTCTTGACACTGACGAGGATGTGACGTATTTATATTCATCAACATATTGAAGTCAAATCACTCTTAAAGCAAGCGGTTGGAATGTAAACAACTAACAATGAATTAGAAAAGGAAAGGTCATATGCTATCTATCTATCTATCTATCTATCTATCTATCTATCTATCTATCTATCTCAGTATGTTCTTATCTATCTATCTATCTATCTATCTATCTATCTATCTATCTATATCAGTATGTTCATTATCTATCTATCTATCTATCTATCTATCTATCTCAGTATGTTCATTATCTATCTATCTATCTATCTATCTATCTATCTATCTATCTATCTCAGTATGTTCATTATCTATCTATCTATCTATCTATCTATCTATCTCACTCAGTTATATCATATCTATCTATCTATCTATCTATCTATCTATCTATCTCAGTATGTTCATTATCTATCTATCTATCTATCTATCTATCTATCTATCTATCTATCTATCTATCTATCTCAGTATGTTCATTATCTATCTATCTATCTATCTATCTATCTATCTATCTATCTCAGTATGTTCATTATCTATCTATCTATCTATCTATCTATCTATCTATCTATCTATCTATCTAGTTCTGTTTCTATCTATCTATCTGGTTCTGTTTCTATCTATCTATTTCTATCTATCTATCTATCTATCTATCTATCTATCTATCTATCTATCTATCTATCTCAGTATGTTCATTATCTATCTGTCTATCTATCTATCTATCTATCTATCTATCTATCTATCTATCTATCTATCTATCTGGTTCTGTTTCTATCTATCTATCTATCTATCTATCTATCTATCTATCTCGTTCAGTTTCTATCTATATCAATCTATCTATCTATCTATCTATCTATCTATCTATCTATCTATCTATCTCAGTATGTTCATTATCTATCTATCTATCTATCTCAGTATGTTCTTATTATCTATCTATCTATCTATCTATCTATCTATCTATCTGGTTCTGTTTCTATCTATCTATCTATCTATCTATCTATCTATCTATCTATCTATCTATCTATCTCGTTCTGTTTCTATCTATCTATCTATCTCAGTATCTTCATTATCTATCTATCTATCTATCTATCTATCTATCTATCTATCTATTATACTCCATTCATATGTATGTATGTATTCATGTATGCGTATATGTATCTATGTATGCATAGCACGAAATCACAAGTCATCGTGACCGAAGATTTGAGTGCACTGGTCTTGTCAGGCTGTTTTCAGACCGGGTAAAACTCTATATTCTAGAAACTGTAAGTAAGGTCTGCTAAAAATAGTTGCAGTATTGATATGGACCCTGTATGGGACCATAAAATAATGAGTCAACACGGTGGTAGGTCAAGAACATATATTACATCAACAAGAGATGCAAACAGATACAAAGAGATACAAAGAGAAAGAGTAATGACAGCTTGGCTACAAGTGACCGACAGACAGACTGACTAGGCTGAGCTGAACTGAAGTCGTGCTGGAAACCAGTGTCTCTGTCGCCCCGACTCTGTCCTCGGTTAATATAGGCAAAGAAGAGTCCATTATTAAGTGGGTAACTCCCCCATAACAAGTATAAACCACAGTTTGGCTCTGTGGGTGTTGAACAAACACTAATGTGCTTGATCTGCAACGAGTATTAACTAGCAGCCCTGGTAGACGGAGATCTTATCTATCATTCTCTGTTCCTATCTATATGTTTATTGTACTCTATTCATAGTATTTATTTTTTTAGGACAATTGTCATTATCTTTGTTGCAATTTGTACGACGTTTCGGCCGTTGTACGTTCCAGCCTTCTTCAGGTGCTAGGAATTTCGAACAGAAACCTTTTATTACAGTCACTAGAGAATATGCTTTTCATCCTTTGCGTACAGCCTCTTGTAGTCATCGGTTATCTCCCTCTAACCCAATAAGGTACTTGTTCACCACTGCTGTAGCCTTGTATTGAACTCACAACTCTTTGAAGCAATGACAGGAAATAACCAACGTCTATATCCACTGGGCCATGTGTCCTTAAAGAAGAAGGCCGAAGCGTACAACGGCCGAAACGTTGTACAAATGGCAACAAAGATGAGGACAATAGTCTGAATAATGTAAATACCACAAATACTACCTCATCTCAGAAATATAAACAAATAGAATGATCTATTATTAAACGTCGTACAAATAGCAACAAAGATGAGGACAATAGTCCGAATAATGTAAATAATGTAAATACTACCTCAACTCAGAAATATAGACAAATATATACCTATATCTATCTATCTATCTATCTATCTATCTATCTATCTATCTATCTATCTATCTATCTATCTCTGTAAATTCAGGTAAAACTTAGAGGGAAAATAGCGATTTTCAACATGTCATATTAAGCCATGCATTCTCAGTCCTGCATTAACAAAGAATAAGAAAAAATACTAAGCCCATAGGTTTGCTCTAGTACAGGAAGGAGCTAGAGGATATTGCTTTTTATAGGATTAAGCTAGCAGAACTTTAGTAGTAATTTCTTCTTTAGTAGTGGGAGGTATGTCGCTTGACCGTTGTGTTAGTATTGGTAGGTAGTGGGAAAGTAACTGCTTAGCCAAATGTTTTAAAAATCCTTATTGTGACTAAACGGAAGAATAGGATAATTATTGTGATTTATACTTATTTTTATGATTACACATACTTATGATGTCTCTCCCTTTATTTAGGAGTTTATTCTGGTATTGAAATTTCAAAATTTTAATTTTTTCTGTATTGGTTTTTATAGGGTTAAGCTAACGAAATTTTAGTAGTAATTTCTTCTTTTGTAGTGAGAGGTATGTGGCTTGACCTTTGAGTTATTAGTGGCAGGTACAGGGGAAGTAACTCCTTGGTTAAATAAAAAAAACTTGTTGTGACTAATTAGAAGAATATGATAATTATTTTAATTTATACTCATTTTTATGACAACACATATTAATGATCTCCTTCCGTTTATTTAGGAGTATATTCTGGTATTAAAATTTCAAAATTTTAATTTTTTCTGTCAAACATAGATTACATCTGTATCTTAAGCTATTAGGGGTCCTAGCCTTGCCTATCAGTTTCTATTTTTCTGTCTACAAATGAACAAAGAGAAAGATGTAGTGAGAGAGAAAGAAAAAAATGTGTAAGGAAACCGTGTGGTAGTGAGCAGGCTCACATTTCTTCACGTTCAACACTGTTTGGTGAGTACTATAATTTCTAAACTTCTTTAAGTGACCCAATAAAACTGATCAGGTTTTGAAAAAAATACTCGTCTTTAATTTGGCCCTGTCAAAAACGTGAAACAAAATGGAATAAACAAATCAAACGACTCTTATGTGCTGACTGTCATTTTACGTACACATCAATTCGTATCACCGATGTGACATTGACAAAGTTAACTCAGCCACGTGATCTTAACTCCCCTTGTCTGCTCGTTGTCACGAATTTCATTTTTTTTTTTCAGAATAGTCACCCACACACGCCCGCATCCAGATATTTGTTTATATACTTGTGCATTTAGGAATACTGCTTTAAAACATGTTTGTTTGAACAAAACTGACGAGGTATTCTTGTTTAGTTTTTATTCTCTCCCCTGTCTGTCTGTCTGTCTGTCTGTCTGTCTCTCTCTCTCTCTCTCTCTCTATATATATATATATATATATATATATATATATATATGAATAAAATAATTCTATTCATCTTGTCGGATTTCGATCCATATGTTTAAATCATATATAACTATATATTATTGTTGGTATCTTTAATAATAATAATAATAATAATAATAATAATAATAATAATAATAATTAACGTGTGATACTATCTCCCGCGGGTATATTCTCTTTTGTTTGGTTTAATACAACGGTGAGAGTGAGAAATTAATATTATTGTATTATTAGTTATGCTTTATTGTAATTCGTGATGTGAGCTTATGTAAAAAAAACTATTTTAATACTATCATACACTTGTAAAATCCGGACTCGGTGAGAAAACTCAGTTTTTAGTTGTTAGTGAGTCGAAATGTAAAGGCCGTGGAAAAGGGTTCCCAACTGGGGGAGCGATGACTCACGGCCGGTCGCCTACCACAGAACTTATGGCTAAAGAGTTAATGTCGAATGAAGCCTGCCGCCAATTAACTTAAAGAGTTAATTTTGAATAATGCGCCTTCGATATGAACCCCGATAGAACGTTCTTGTTTTTTTATAAATCATGGGAGAATCGAAAATTCTGATTCCTCATTCGCTCTACTTCGGTAAACTCTGTTAAACTCCGATAAGGACCCGAAAGGACTTTGTTATTTTAGAAGTTGCATAGAGCCGTGGTTATAGAGAATAAGCTAAAAGACTTTAATGAAAATTTAATGAATATGTGAAAAGACTTTAGTGAAAATTTGAAGAGCTCTGTTCACTTTAACGAAACTTAGAAAAGACATTTTTATTTAAGGATTGAAAGCTCTGATATTTTTCAACTCTCTCTCTCTCTCTCTCCGTTGTAAACTGACATTCCGACAACTGCAGACAGGTCTGTTTCGCTGTATTACAGCTAATCAGTACGGCTTTATTGCTATTTAAGAGGATCGATTTTACATAATTTTCGACGTCTTTTTTTATTGTTTTAATCATTCTTTCTTTTATTGTTCTTACTGTTTATTTAAAAGTCAACACGATTTTTGGCGCTGAAAGACGCAACATATTTTTAACTTTTTGTTTATTTGTCGATTGTTGTCGGATTTTCGGCGCTCTACGCCCTCGTCAGGTTGATGACTGAAGATCTCGAGTGATATTTCGCCCTTTTTGCCGGTTAGTGAAGATGCGTTTTCAACCTGACGAGGGCGTAGAGCGCCGAAAATTCGTTCACAACTTCACTAACAGGTAGGAGCTCGCAACAATCGACATCTATCGACATCTATCTATCTATGGGCGTGTGAACCTGTTCTGGCTCTCATTGTAGAAGCAGTGGTTGTATTTAGCTATTCAACAGTAACAGTAACCTAGTTACCAATCTTATATGAAATTTAAGCTGCTTCAGCATATATCGTCTGCTTTTCTGAGAGAAAGCAAATGCTGCATTGGGTTCTTGCTTAATTTTTAAATTTCAAAAATATTTTTTATTAATTTCAATTTGTGGGAAAACAGCTACATTTGTTTTTTATCGAGAACCAATCAAAAGGTTTGCTTCCAAATTCTGAGAAGTGAATTTTGAGATCTCCTGTAGGTAATAAAAGGGATTCAGGAGTTAATTCGAGGAGTTAACAAACATCTGCTATTAAAACCCAGGTTACTCCGGTCCAGAAAGTAAAACAATACAGAAGAAATTTGACAACAACCTGATGAGAATTGTAAGGAACATCAAAGTTGCCCCCACATCAAGAAAAAGTCTTCAGCGGGCGTAATTGTTCTATTCTTCGCTTTTACCACAAACTTAGAAAATTGTACCAATTCTTTGAAAACATTTTTGTTTGTCAATTGTTGTCGAGCTCTTAGCAGTCGGTGAAGTTGTGAACGGATTTTCAGTGCTCTACGCCCTCGTCAGGTTGATGACAAAAGTTCTCGATTGATAATTTGCCCTTTTTGCCGGTTAGTGAAGATGCGTCTTATTCATTTTGCATTGCGTCTTCTAACTGGTTTGATTTTGTTTATGTTGCCAGGAATTTTTTTTTCTCTTCTTCTTTCTCTCTTTCTTTTCCTTCTTCCTTATCTTTTCTTTCATTTCCTTTCTCTTTCTTTCTTCTCTCATCTTCCTTTTCTTTTCCTTCTCTTCTTCTTTCCATATATATATATATATATATATATATATATATGGAATATATATATATATATATATATATATATATATATATATTAAAAGGAGGAAAATATATAATATTAAAAGGAGGAAATATATATATATATATATATATATATATATATATATATATTTCCTCCTCCCTTCTCTCTCTTTCTCCAGTTGTCGGGGAGAAAAATTGTATTTTGTTTCTCGTGGTGGACAGACTCGAGGGTGTTGTACGTTATTTATGGGGTTGGTGTGGCGGAGAAAATTATATGTGTGTGTATTTATATAATACCTATTCTTATGCTATAGTCATTGCGTTAAAATGAGAAGTGTAGGAATTAGATGGAGTTGTAAAAGTATGAAATTATAAAATGGAATTGTTGGTGAGAAAACAGGTTTAACTAATTTGATAGTGCTGATTCAGAAAGAGACCCTGGATTTTCATGGTTCAGTCAGTTAAGTGCCATACGTGATACACGCTTGGGCGATCATGTCTCGAAGAAGACATGACTGACCGGGCAGATAATTATCCTGCAGTAGGTTGCCATTACTTTCTGCGGTAGACTGGTTGCCAGCCAAGGCTATAGAACCCAGTCTGTCCTGTTATTTAACCCATAACTGGAGGAAAGAGACGGATTAATACCTTTCCCAACGGTATTTGCGCGTAAGTGTAATGCAAGAAATTTAACTGGAATTCGAACTCGGCTCTCTGAGTCCTCGTTCCGAGTCGATATCCACTGCGCCACATCCCTCATTTTTTCATGGTTAACTACAGTTTTTGCTGTACTGAAATTAATCATTTTTTTTTTAAGATCAATTTACTATCTTGGCTTAACACAACACTTAGGTCGTAGAGACCAGTCAATTTTCAAGTAAGCGGAGCAATTTTTGTCAGCCGCCTGAAATAAAATAATTGTATGAAAACAATGTTTTTGAGTCAATCATTTTAAAATCGTCATTTATCCATCACACCCAATGGTGCATAGGGCAGCAATTTTTTGTTGCTGTAACAAACAGTTTTTTACGGGGCAGGGTTGTTAATCATGCATCCAATCCCCCAAACCTGGAGGGCCGGTCGACCATTCTTGGTCCTTACATTTACAGCATCTGTACTGGCATATCCCAAATGGTCACCCATTTAAGTACTGACCAGGTTCAATGTTGCTTAATTTCGGTGATCTGATGGGAACCGGTGCATTCAACACGATATAGCCGTAGACATAATTTTAAAATAGAAGTACCATATTTTTTCAATTTATCGCCCAAATTCAAATTAAATGCTAAACATTTTCAACAATACACTTTAATATCAATAAAATACTAATGTGAGTATTAGGGTTCCTTTTACACATGGCCATTTATATAAATTTCCGGACAGTTGCGGTGATGTGTGTGATGGGCAAGGAGAACGATTCTATCAGGATATAAAAAAATGGAAGAACGTTACCATAGACGGTGGGATAAATGAACGATGGCTGACTAATGCTGCAGTATCAAAAGGACTTAAATAACATTGAACATGACACAATCAACAAAGAGAAAACATTTGCCATAGTTTTTATGTTTACTAAGGTTTTATTTCTGCCGTTATTTTTTATGAAAATACTTGTTGGTTTGGTATATTCAGTAGTGTTACTCTTAATGACATAGGGATCTGATTGTTTTAAAAAAATAGTATTTCTCAATAAGCAGACCAATATTTGTTGGTTCAAATACGAATTAAGAGGTTTATGTACGTTTTAGTGCAGTGGGTATCAACTCAGAACGAGAGATCGGAGTGCCGAGTTCGAATTCCACTTGAATTCCTTGCATTCACTTACGCACAAATAGCCTGGAAGAAGTATTAATCCATCTCTTTTCTCCGGTTATGGGTTAAATAATAGGAGAGATCAAGTTCTATAGCCTTGGTTGGCAACAAATCTATCGCAGAAAGCAATGGCTACCTACTGCGGGATGATCTTCTGCCCAGTCGGTAATGTCTCTTTCTAGACATGATCGCCCAAAGTGTGTATCACTTTACAGCTAAACTAGAAAAGGTAACGTTATTTTCAGATTTAGAACCTTTCAATTGGCGAGAAAAAAATATTTTAATTTATTTTTTGTTCACCAGTGTCATTCATTGTTAAAAGAAATGATATTTTTGTTATATTTGTTTATTATGTTCTTTCTATTTTCGTATATATTTTAATCTTGATAGATAGATAGATAGATAGATAGATAGATAATGAACAGACCTAGTTTAGATAGATAGATAGATAGATAGATAGATAGATAGATAGATAGATAGATAATGAACAGACCTAGTTTAGATAGATAGATAGATAGATAGATAGATAATGAACAGACCTAGTTTAGATAGATAGATAGATAGATAGATAGATAGATAATTAACAGACCTAGTTTAGATAGATAGATAGATAGATAGATAGATAGATAGATAGATAGACAGATAGATAGATAGATAGATAGATAATTAACAGACCTAGTTTAGATAGATAGATAGATAGATAGATAGATAATGAACAAACCTAGTTTAGATAGATAGATAGATAGATAGATAGATAGATAGATAATGAACAGACCTAGTTTAGATAGATAGATAGATAGATAGATAATTAACAGACCTAGTTTAGATAGATAGATAGATAGATAGATAGATAATTAACAGACGTAGTTTAGATAGATAGATAGATAGATAGATAGATAGATAGATAGATAGATAGATAGATAGATAATGAACAAACCTAGTTTAGATAGATAGATAGATAGATAGATAGATAGATAGATAATTAACAGACCTAGTTTAGATAGAGAGATAGATAGATAGATAAGTAACAGACTTAGTTTAGATAGATAGATAGATAGATAGATAGATAGATAGATAGATAGATAGATAATGAACAGACCTAGTTTAGATAGATAAATAGATAGATAGATAGATAGATAGATAGATAGATAATGAACAGACCTTTAGTTTAGATAGATAGATAGATAGATAGATAGATAGATAGATAGATAGATAATGAACAGACCTAGTTTAGATAGATAGATAGATAGATAGATAGATAGATAGATAGATAATGAACAGACCTAGTTTAGATAGATAGATAGATAGATAGATAGATAGATAATGAACAGACCTAGTTTAGATAGATAGATAGATAGATAGATAGATAGATAGATAGATAGATAGATAATTAACAGACCTAGTTTAGATAGATAGATAGATAGATAGATAGATAATTAACAGACCTAGTTTAGATAGATAGATAGATAGATAGATAGATAGATAGATAATGAACAAACCTAGTTTAGATAGATAGATTGATAGATAGATAGATAGATAGATAATGAACAGACCTAGTTTAGATAGATAGATAGATAGATAGATAGATAGATAGATAGATAATGAACAGACGTAGTTTAGATTTAGATAGATAGATAGATAGATAGATAGATAGATAGATAATGAACAAACCTAGTTTAGATAGATAGATAGATAGATAGATAGATAGATAGATAGATAGATAATTAACAGACCTAGTTTAGATAGAGAGATAGATAGATAGATAAGTAACAGACTTAGTTTAGATAGATAGATAGATAGATAGATAGATAGATAGATAGATAGAATAATGAACAGACCTAGTTTAGATAGATAGATAGATAGATAGATAGATAGATAGATAGATAGATAGATAATTAACAGACCTAGTTTAGATAGATAGATAGATAGATAGATAGATAGATAGATAATGAACAGACCTTTAGTTTAGATAGATAGATAGATAGATAGATAGATAGATAGATAGATAATGAACAGACCTAGTTTAGATCTATCACCCCGAGCAATGCGGTAACGTCACTGATGCGTAGGGGGCTACGTAATAATGAAAAGATTGGAAAAGAGAAGGCCGGAAACCACATCCTAAACAGGGAACAAGTGGTGAGCCTCTTCACCAGTTCAATAGACATTGGTGAAGTGTGAACCGGGCGATAGTTTAGTCTATCTACTCCAATTGAAAAAGAAAAAAGAAAAGAGTGAGAAGATTGGAAAAGAGAAGCCGGAAACCACATCCTAAACAGGGAAAAAGGGATGAGCCTCTTTACCTGTTCAATAGACGTGGGTGGAGTGTGAACAGGGCGATAGTTTAGTCTATCTACTCCAATTGAAAAAAAAGGAAAGAGTGAGAAGATTGGAAAAGAGAAGCCGGAAACCACATCCTAAACAGGGAAAAAGGGATGAGCCTCTTTACCTGTTCAATAGACGTGGGTGGAGTGTGAACAGGGCGATAGTTTAGTCTCTCTACTCCAATTGAAAAAAAAGGAAAGAGTGAGAAGATTGGAAAAGAGAAAGCCGGAAACCACATCCTAAACAGGGAACAAGGGATGAGCCTCTTCACCTGTTCAATAAACCAAATTATATTTTGCCTTCTACGGCTTTTTTTTTTACTTTGTTTTCTTTTATATATATGTTGCAAGTGTTCTTGCAGTAAAACTTTCTGTTGAACTGAATTTAACTTAATTCATAGATTTTTTGTTTCTGTTGTCCTTAATATTTAATTTAAATTTCTTTCTTTATTTTATCATTCATCTTTAATCTTTTATTGGCTTAGGGTCATATCATGTTGAAGAACGTCGATAATACTGCTGTCATATATGGTCAGGCACCCCTGCTGTTCATCTCAGTTTTCTCGACAGGCTCCAAAGGAGAATTTGTCATGTGATAAATCCCGACTTGGCAGCTCGACTCCAGCCACCTTCTCACCGGCGGGATGTGGCTTCCCTCTGTCTATTCTAAAATATATATTAATGGCTTCTACTCTGGCGAACTTAGGTCACTGGTGCCCCCGCTAAAAGAATTTACTCGTGCAACCAGACTGGCAACAAAGTGCAACCCATTTACAATTAGATCAACCAAATGCAGCCGACAATTCTACTCCCTCAGCTTCTTTTCTCGCACTTCCCGCCCGTGGAACTGCTTTCCGGACGGCTACAACCTCCAGGAAATTAAATGCAAGATCAATAGCCATCTCTTATCTACTTGACTCCAGTTCTTTCTACATCACCCCATATATCTTATTCTTTTCCTTTCTCTCTACCTTTGCAACTCTCATCACACCTGTATTCCCATCCTTCTCTTGCCCTTTCTCTGACACTCCCTGTAATTGGTTCGTCTTTCTCTTCATGTTCCTCCTGTCTAAATTTTTACTCTTATGTAGCCCCCTGCGCAAAAGTTACGGTACTGCGTTGCTTGGGGTGAAACGATTAAAAAAAAGTAGCTCGATGCGTGATCGCTTTGGAATACAAGATGCTGGAAGCTTCAATGTACAGATAATGCAATAGAAAGCAACACAGAAATTTGAAATCGCAGAATCATATTTCAATTCCATTCAGGTCCGTTATATTCACTTGTTTGCAAATAACATTGAGTAAGATATGAATACACCTTTCCTCGCCTAAACTATAGATAAATTAGTAGAACCTGTATCAATAAAAATCATTGTTACTTACGAAATATTCTACCAATCTAAAAATATTATCTGGCATTTAATAACCTGCAAAAGTTAACAAGACGTAAAAAAGATCTGTTAAACAATTGTAAACTTTATTCAAGATTTTCTTTTGTTTATTTGTTTGTTTCGAGATTTAACGACCTATAAAACCTTATGGGATCATTTCAGGTCATAAACAATGATTTTGGGTAAGGTTAAGGTTATTTTATTTTTACAACATTTTTCTTTCCGAGTATCAAGATTTATTGGGATTTGTTTTTAAGAGCAGGGTCCCCAAGTCCTAACCATATTATTTAACCCATAACTGGAGGGAAGGGAAGGGACGGATTAATACCTTTCCCAAGGGTACCAGTGCTTAAGTGAATGCAGGGTATTCAACTGGAATTCGAACTAGGCTCACCGATTTCTCTTTCCGAGACGATATCCACTGCACCACGACACACATCCGTCACTAAACGCTTACAGCACCTGGTATTCCCAAGCGGTCACCCATCTAAGTACTGACCAGGCTCAACATTGCTTAACTTTGGTGATCAAGCGAGAACCGGTGTATTCAACGTGATATGGCCGTTAGCGTCAAGATTTTCTTCGTCCTATCTTGCTTTCTTAAGATTCAACGTTTCGAATTTAATTTTTGATTCGTTTATTTTCTTCCGGTTATGTTTCATTTCCTTTTTAAATTTCATTTTATTTATTTTATTTGCTACTTTCTTTTTCTTTTTTTTTCGTAAACTTTCCTTCACATTCTCCTTCCTTCATTTTCATTTCTGTTGGAATTTCCCAAAATTTTTATTTAATTCTATCTATCTATCTATCTATCTATCTATATTAGGTCTGTTCATTATCTATCTATCTATCTATCTATCTATCTATAGTCTGTTCATTATCTATCTATCTATCTATCTATCTATATTAGGTCAGTTCATTATCTATCTATCTATCTATCTATCTATCTATCTACTATATTAGGTCAGTTCATTATCTATCTATCTATCTATCTATCTATCTATATTAGGTCTGTTCATTATCTATCTATCTATCTATCTATCTATCTATCTACCAAATTATCTATCTATATTAGGTCTGTTCATTATCTATCTATCTATCTATCTATCTATCTATCTATCTATATTAGGTCTGTTCATTATCTATCTATCTATCTATCTATCTATCTATCTATCTATCTATATTAGGTCTGTTCATTATCTATCTATCTATCTATCTATCTATCTATATTAGGTCTGTTCATTATCTATCTATCTATCTATCTATCTATCTATCTATCTATATTAGGTCTGTTCATTATCTATCTATCTATCTATCTATCTATATATCTATATTAGGTCTGTTCATTATCTATCTATCTATCTATCTATCTATCTATCTATCTGATACTTGATCTTTCCATAATGTATAACCATCTTAATTTACCCAGTTTCTCCAGTCCAATCTATTGCCTCGTCTATGTCATAACCTAGAAACGCCCATTTCACCTCGAAATGTCTAGATCAAATGCACTTTCATATGAAAAAAAAAAAGCACAAAAATACCTAATATGTATAGGTCGATTATTATTCACAGATAACAAAACCTTGTTTGAAAACATGAATATGTCACCATATCTGTCTAAGAACTATACATGACTGTGCATTTAGTATTAACAATTCATTTGCTCAAAACAGTCACAAACGTTTTTGTGAAAATTAATTGAAACACTTTTCTTTAGTTTATTTTCTTTCAGCATAAGGTGAGTTTTAGACCCACTGGAGTTGCAGGGTGTAATCGATTTTTATTTTTTCCTCAGATTAGGTCATTTGCAGTGGTGAGCAGTAATATGAATCTATTTTAGGTAAGTATGATTAAATTTGTTTGGCCTTGGACAATAGCATGTCTTCCGTGATTGCATCAGATTTTTATTACGCTCAGACACTATTGTCTCGACTATCGTTTAATTGTCCTACGGCCATTGTCTTCGGCAGACGTTACCCCAAAGAAGCGTATGAAAATTGTAACGCTGTGCGAACACTCTGGCAAGCCTTACAGTGAGATCACATATATCTTTGTTATCAGCCTTTTATCTTTCAGTTGTGTCATCAAGGTAAAGAAACAAACTTTATCCATCGGTCGAAAACGTGAAAGAAAATGCGGCCGGGAGAGAAAAGCAATGGTAAGAGACAACGTATACGTAATCAGGGAAAGTGTGAAAGATCCCAAGAAGACATTATCTATTTTTATGTATTTATGTTAACGTCCCTGTAACCTCTCTGAAGATGTCTCATGTGAGCTGAAAGCTTACAACCAAGTTAATAAAGGAATATCCAAATGTTGGAGATTTTTTGTCTTTATTTTCACCTGAAATTAAAGCTAAAATACAATGCTTAGAACGGCTCATGATTAAACATAATAGACATTTATTTTCTCTTATATTTAACAGTAAATGTTTAGAATAAACTTTATATATATATATATATATATATATATATATATATATATATATATAGTCATCCTCAGACAGATGTCCAAAATGTCCTTTGCTTGTATCTACTCACGCATGCATTCTCGGATCATTGACTAGGGAACCCTTTCAAAAACTCCGACATAGGGTCTTCTAGTAGCGACTCTCTTGTCTCAGGACATCACTACCTCGTCAAGTTACTTGGTGTAGGCTTCCGTTTTGAGTCTGAGACAATGTGTAGATGAATAGAGCCATAACGTTACCATCACATCTTCGTAATTACCATTAGACTCATCCGACTCTTTTCAAATCCTCTACAGTATACTCAGATTGACACCGAAATACTATGAAAGATTCGTGTTCGAGCTTCCAGCATGTATTTCAAGCAGTACAACAAGCCGTTTCCAAATTTCTGGCGTAGTGAATTGTGGCATGGTGATCCGTTTCCCAACTGACCCTACTTATTGTTCAATCGACAAAATAAAATAAAATACAAAGCTCATTTAAAATTGCAATAATTTAACCAAACATCACCCTGTATATATTATATATTATGTTCGCAATCTCATATATATATATATATATATATATATATATATATATATATATATACACACACACACACACACACACACACACATATATATATATATATATAGAGAGAGAGAGAGAGAGAGAGTTTTTCCACTATTGTCTCGGCCACTTTTTTCAGCCAAACTACGTGTTATTTTTGGCACTCGCACGATTCTACCTGCGTTTTCTAGAGACCGTCTACCCTATCTTAATAAAAGTTTACTTATTTATAGGTCGGGCCAGTCTTAGGTCAGAGTCTAGAATAAGCCAGCACGTTTCTAGGTATATTAGAATAAGTTTATGTGATCACTACTCATGTATCGACAACACCTGTTAGATAATGAGTCTCGTTTTTCGACTGACTCATTTTCAATTTTGCATACAAGCAGATCAAAACACCATTTATCAATTTTTGAAGCTTTATGCTTAAAATTATTTCAACCTGTTCTGTGCAAGTAGAAGAAGTATTTTATAAGTTCCTTACATTTATTTGGAGATATATGAGATTTTTATTTTTTCCTTTTTATGCTCCACTGGATCATTTTTCTTTATTTACGTATTTTAATCGGAAATTTTTTTCTCTTGCTTAATTTTACGTATTTATAATATTCGTAATTTTAATCGTGTTCCAGTAATGTCTGCATATTTTTTTCTTTCCTAATCAATCTGTTATAATCAAAGTTGCCAACGACTGGTCTCTGACGAAGCGTTGGCCAAAAGCAGCCTAGGCCCGGATATTAAAAAAAAAAATGAACAGGAAGTTATGTTTTTTAAATTCGTATTTTTTCTATGGTGTCAGGTGACTATTGGTATATATATATATATATATATATATATATATATATATATATGTCATCCACATACAAACCTGTTTCGATGTATCACAGCTCATTTGTGTGGCTAGACATCTACTTGCTTCTGGCCGGGATTGAAAATCGATCGATTTGGTGTCAGTCGAAGTCTTTACTCTCCAACCCATAGAATGAGGTAGTGTAAAATTTAGCGTGTTATACATAAGCGGTGTATACACATGCTAGTCACCGGAAGAACTCATTTAATTACTGGAAGTAACTAGTAATTTGCTTAAATAGTAACGGTTTTTAAAATTCTATATGTAGGTATATTGAAGATATAGATCAAAACCTAGTAGTACTTATTTTTATTAAAAGTACTTAATACAGATACATATGTCTTGACATTAGCAACTAAGGCCTCCACGCGACACTAATGTTCACCTCCGTAGTTCAATCTAATTCACACTTTTGATTGAGTAATACTGACACACCCACAATCATATTCTTTAAATTTCTCCAACCATCCCTTCTTAATTTTCTAAATAGCCATGAATTCATCTTATGTTTTCTAAAACAAATCACTTTCACCATTTATTAAACATATTACCTGGAGAAGAAGAGTATTGTTCTGAAAAATGGAAATTTTTGAGTAGTAATATAATGCTTTTATAAACATTTGTAATAGCAAAATTACAATATATATATATATATATATTTATATATATATATATATATATATACAATTATTCTAAAGAAGAAAATTGTTATCCCTTAAAACGTTATTTTTAATTGATACTCATATTTGAGAAGACGATCGTTTTTTTTATATATATATATTTAATACTGAAATATGTATATCCATTTAAATAACGTTTAAATGGATAAAATCTGTTGGATTAATAAATAAAAATTCATCTCTTCTTTAGAAAATTGCTTTGTTTACTTTTGGATACATAACTGAGCAGATGTGGAATCACAAGAGTCTATAAATATAATTTATGAAAATAAAATAATTATATTGCTTAATAAATAAACAGAGCTTCTACGCAAATATGTGTTGAAATTGATAAACTCTGTCGGATTAAAAAATAAAAATTCATTATTTCTTTAGAAAAATGCTTTGTTTACGTTATGACAGACTAGGCTGAATATAACGACAGTACCAACTTCCTAAGCGGACTCAATTTCGAATCCTATCAGAGAGTCAATGTTTTTCGTTAATATGATATTTTGAATATTCAGACCAGTAGGCAAATTGAATAAACATACTGTTTAATAAAGTTATGGTTTATATATATATATATATATATATATATATATATAGAGAGAGAGAGAGAGAGAGAGAGAGAGAGAGAGCAAGCCTTTGAGATTTGAAAAAGAAATCACTCGACCGGCGGTCGAGAGCGAGGGAAAATTTACTCGCCCCAAAATCATTTTACTTGATCGACTCCATTTTCTTAATAGTCGCCCTACGTAAACATCGCGTGAATTGCTGACGGAGAACATAATGAAATCTTAATTTAAAAAATCGCACGTGTTAGAAAGGATTTAAAATTTAAAAAGAAATAATAACTTCAAAATTTGATCATTCCTCTTAATAATAGCATAAACATTTTGATGATAAAACTTTGTTTTTATTAAGTCTGAGCCCTTTTAACATTATGATATGCAGTTTTTTGGCAATTGAGTGGAGATACCTTAATTCGTAGTTTCTTTCTTCTATTTGACTACAACATCGATCTCATAGATGATAAAAAAATAAATCTGATTTTCTCAACGATTTTCTATAAAAACTTGTTTTTCAGTGCGTGGTTAGAAAAAGTATGCCTAATTTTTTTTCTTTCTTTCAAATGTTCGTTTTTACTTTTCGTAAGCGCGGAGGAAATATAGATGTTGAGTTAAGGAAAACATTTTTGCAAATAGGTTTTTTAAAATCTCTGAGCGCCTTTAATCTAGACGACAGACACATTTTAGCTCCACTCTGGAAGCGTTAATTAAACGAATGTTTACACTGACCGGGACAATAAAAGCGAGACAAGAGCATGTCAATCTAAATTCCATTTGTTAGATCTTGCTTTGTTGATTGCGGGATGTCACGGTCTTTTATTTAACCACATATTCCGACGTAAATCAGGCGCCATGCATAAATAATGTCAATTGTAGGTCATTTTAAGTAATTTGTGAATCTTCACTGGCATACGTTTAGGTTACAAAATGAATCAGATTTGTTTTCTATATTTGAAGGGACAAGTTTCATTGCGAGAGTTTTAATCGACCGCTGGCAAGTAAAGCAATAAACTTTAATTGCCCAATTAAGTTTTTTAATCACAGCATACGTCTGTATAGTGACATCTCTTGAGAGAAATAATAGACGTAGTGAATTTTTTATTTATTCATCTACAATAGTCAGTACTTATACATTACTGTGCAAAAGTATTAGGACAAGAACGATTTATGAGGCTTATTGACAGAAAATAAACAATTTAATTAAAGTAATTTTATTTGATTTACTCAACAAATGATTTAACAAGATTGTTACAAAATAAATTTAATATTTAGTATAATAGCTTTTTGCTTTGATCACAGCCTTCATTCTGACAGGCATTGACATTACAAGCTTCTTCGATGTATTTAATGGTATCTCCTGCCAAGCAGCTTGTATTTGTTTCCAAAGTGTGTCTTGCGAAGTAACATTAGATTTAACAATTTTTTTTATCCAAAATATCCCATAGATGTTCAACAGGAATAAGATCAGGGCTTTGTGGGGGTCAATTCAAATTCTGAGGCCTTCCTTTCTCTTCCTTTATATATATATATATATATATATATATACACACACACACACACACACACATACACCTAATTACTATATAACTGAATATATATATATATATATATATATATATATATATATATATATATATTAATTAGGTGTATGTTGGAATAACATTTATACATATATTGCTTGAAATGTAACATTTCAAACCGTTTTTTCTTTTCATTTATATATGGGGCGTGAATTTTTAAAGTTAAAATTGAAAATGCAGGAAAATGATTTGTAGTGTTTTAGGCTCTTTTATTTTCGTGAAACAAGTAAAAGAAACACTGTACACTGCTAGATAGGTATGTACCGGTTAGGAAAATGAGTATGTAGAAATTTGGGATCTAGAAGAGTCACAGGTCAGATGGAGGGAAAGATAGACAGGGGAAAGCATTTTGAAGAGATTTAGAAATGTGTGACAGATCGAGTTTTAGGACGGGCAACAGGAGAAAGCGTGTTAAGTGCTACTAGGTATAGGGAGATGTGGAGGACCAAGATCGCCTACATCCTGAAGAGGCATGTCACATAGAATAAGAGTTACAAATAACTAATCAGTATTGAAAAGAGGTGGATTCATACCTAATCAGAATTTGATAAACAAGAAATAAATTATATGGATATAAAGTGGGGGATCAATTCTATATTGTAATTAGTATATAAACTGATCCCTCACTTGGCGACCATGCTAGTTTCTATATATTTATATTCTAGCAGGTTTTGGGTAGGGTAACAGGAGAAAGTGTGCTAAGAGTCACAAGGGATAGGGAGATGTGGAAGGCCATGATTGCCTACATCCTGAAGGGGCATGGCACATAGAATAAGAGTTACAAATAACTAATCAGTATTGAAAAGAGGTGGATTCATACCTAATCAGAATTTGATAAACAAGAAATAAATTATATGGATATAAAGTGGGGGATCAATTCTATATTGTAATTAGTATATAAACTGATCCCTCACTTGGCGACCATGCTAGTTTCTATATATTTATATTCTAGCAGGTTTTGGGTAGGGTAACAGGAGAAAGTGTGCTAAGAGTCACAAGGGATAGGGAGATGTGGAAGGCCATGATTGCCTACATCCTGAAGGGGCATGGCACATAGAATAAGAGTTACAAATAACTAATCAGTATTGAAAAGAGGTGGATTCATACCTAATCAGAATTTGATAAACAAGAAAGAAATTATATGGATATAAAGTGGGGGATCAATTCTATATTATAATCAGTATATAAACTGATCCCTTACTTTGTGACCATGCTAGTTTATATATAGTTATATTCTAGCAGGGTTTGGGAAGGGTAACAGGATAAAGCGTGTTAAAAGCCACTAGGGATAGGGAGATGTGGAGGACCAAGATCGCCTACATACTGAACACGGAACATAGAAGAAGAACGTTCTAGTAAGTCTGCAGTGATGGAAATGTCGATTAGCAATTGATGTATCGCCAAGTTGGCTCTACTATACCGAATGATATTCGCTGACGTATCTACAACACAATATCCGTTCTAATCTAAACTTATTTATAAATGGAACATTGTCTGTATGTGTGTGTATGTGCGTGTGTGCATGTGTGTGTGTGTGTGTATGTCCGTTACCTATAGACTCCGAAACGGCTGAACCGATTTTCTTGAAAATTTACACAGTTGTACTATAAGCATCTGCGAGTGTTCTTAGCTAGGTTTTGTGTCGAGGTACCCCCGATAAATATCGAAAATCGATAATCGAAAAAATCGGGTTATAGTAGGAGTGGTCCGATTTTAATCAAATTTGATACACTCATAGACAAAGACATAAGAAACGATATTCAGAAGTTTCAACGTTGCAGTTCTTACAATAGTGTAGAAAATCGATAATATACATATATATAAAAGGCAAGATGTTTGTGTGTGTGTCTGTTTACCTGCCTGTATGTCTAGTTTTTCAGCCCTTTTATTTTAGTTTTTGCTTCGGGTTTGGCTCTAAGTAGGTATAATTGTAGTTCTTAGTCTCAGCCATGATACCATTTACTCAGAGGACTTATTTAGCCTTCAAAATTCAGTTTAGGACGAAAAAAACTTATTTGATATCGATACCAGGAAATCAAAATTTGACTTACATTCATTCATTTTTCTTTCAGTCTACTGTTTTGCTTTAACTGGAAACAACTATAGTTTTTTAGTCTTTCATGCCAACGTCCAAAGAGTCTGAGCTCCAGGACCATGGATTAGTATTAAAGCTTTCATTACACCCGAGCGACGCCGGGCTATACTGCTAGTGAATATTAAATAGAAACAAAGACAGATAAGACAGGGCAACAATAATTAGGAAAAAAGGAGAGGAGAGCACAGTTCGATAACAATCGTCAAATTATTTACAACATCCCCACGTGGGTAGAAGCTCGGGTAGATGCGGAACGAGGCCAATTAAAGTGGATAAAACCAAGCCCGTAACCTCGGAGATAAATTCTGGTTTGATTTTCCCCAGACGAGATACTACCCTTCGGTGGAACCTCGTCTGGATTCCTCTCCGCCCGAAGACAGAGAGTCCGACAAAGTGAACGAATGACGCACGCAGTCAATCTCCTCAGAATGCCAATGACAAAAAAAATATCAACCACCTCCGCACAAGGGTGGATGCCTGAGGTAGATGCGGCACAAGGACATTTAAGTTGGAACATCGCACCCTTAAGCTCCGACAAAAATTCTTGTCTGCTTTTCCCCAGACGAGACTTTCGGAGGAACCTCGTCTGAGTTCCTCTCTGACTGAACACAAAGAGTCCATCCAAGTGAACTACTGACTCACGCAGTCGACCCTCTAAGTCTGTCAATAACACTCCGAATTATTTACCACCTCCCTACATGGGCAGAAGCCCAAGGTATATGTGGCACAATGCCAGTTGTTAGAGATTCTGACCCCGTAAGCTCGGATAAAAGTTATTGTCTGCTTTTTCTTCAGCCGGGACACTACCCTTCGGTGGAGCCTCGTCTGGATTCCACTCCGCCCGATGGCAGAGTCCAACAAAGTGAACGACTGAAGCTTGCAGTCGATGACCTCAGAATGCTATTGATAAACCGAGTCTGTGTATGCTATTAATCTTTATATAGCTATTTTGGTCCACAGACCATTCCATGTTTGACTGCGCTAAAGGTGCGTCAATTGCTCTACAACAATAATAATTCAAGTCACATGACATGGGACATGGGACATCGCAGAGATGCTCCACATAACTAACGTGAGTTTTATAAGGCATTGATAAATACAACATGCAGCAGTATTATGCCGGAAATAAGACATCAACAGTTGCAGGTTCGTCAAAGACACTTGAACAAGGAGATTTATGCTTACAATGTTAGAAAGAGCAATACAAATGCATGTACCTCCTTTTTGTGTAGAATACTCAAAGGCGTTCGAGAAGGTACGCTAAAAAGATCTGTTGAAACAGCTCATGAACGTTGATATATTTAGGAAGGATATTAGAATAATCTATAATGTCAGCAAATTGCCTGCAAACGGATAGAAAATGAGTTCAGCGGATATACGAAAATAGAAAGGGATGTAAGAATAGAAATTGTCTATCACCGAATTTATTCAACCAAGACAGCAATGCAGTTCTAAGAAGAGAAATCATACCTAGGTTCATTATTAGTGGCTACAATCTTAACAATATGAGGCATGCAGAAGGCACGTGGTTGATAGCAGACAGACATAAAGCTACAAAAATCCTACAAAAAGTAATGAAGGAAAACGAGAAGAAATGCTTAAACATGAAATTGCCACAAGACATAAAAAATAAAAAATTAAAATCAACTTTCTTTTTCACTTTTACAAAATAGTCCAAACCAAATTTTGCAAGTAGATGTTAAAATGAATTTCTGACCAATGGAAGCGATTTGCAAGACCAAAAAGAACTTAACGATCCAGGTCAATAAAAGTTCTGATTTAGGAGTGTCATTTGCTTCGTTTTGCCTTGTTCTTTCAGGACATAGACGATCATGGCCTTCCACTTTTCCATAGTGGCTTTTAGCACACTTTCTCTTGTAACACCACGCAACCCCCGTTCTGTCATCCAACTGCTCAGGCCTTTTAAATATGTAATCCCTGTCTCTTTTCCCCTCTATCTGGCCTGTTAGTATCAGGTTTTCCAAGCCCTCCTTCCTCATTGCATGTCCCAGGAACCTTAGCTGTCTCTTCCTGCTGCTCAATATTAATTTCCTTCCTTTCCAAAACCACATCATTACTCACATGATCGGTCCATGATATCCTCAGCATCCATCTGTAGAGAATCATCAAGTAGGTATAATGGCAGCAAATTGCCGCAAACGGATACAAATTGAGTTCAGCAGATATACGAAAATAAAAAAAGTGATGGAAGAATAGAAACCGAATTGATTAAACCTAGACAGCAATGCAGTTCTAAGAATAGAATTCATTCCTGAGTTCATTATTGATGGCTACAATCTTAACAACATAACGCATGTAGAAGGCACGTGGTCGACAGCAGATATAGCAGCTAAAGAAATTCTTGCAGAAAGTTGTAAATTAATACAAGAAGACAGGATTAAACAACAACTGCCAATAATACAAAATGCATGTCTTTTATCAAAATGATGAGCCCAAATTGCCAATCAGAGATACCACAAGCAACCAAATGCAACGAATACAGAATGCATGTCTTTTAACAAAATGATGAGCCCAAATTGCCAGACATACCACAATCAAACAAATGCAGAAATTTAAATACCAAGAAAGTGTTTTAAGAAACGTGTAACACTGAAATCCGAAGTCGGGTCTTTCGTAAGAGTCTTTTCGTGTAAATGAATGTAACGATCCCAACTTGATTTCGAACTTGACTTGATTTCTTATTCTGGTCAGTTATCCATTACACCACTCGATCATCTAAGTTAACAGCACCTGGCATTCATAATCAGTCACCCTCTTAGTTATTGGGGAGATTCGCTGTTGCTTAATTCGCTCATCGGATAAGAACTAGTTCTTCAAACTGATATGGCCTTAAAACTGCAAGAACGCAACAGTGTGGACTGTTCAGTTAATAGTTTCAGGATTAAAACATGACGGTCTTTTCGCTCAACGATGTATACGCAAGTGTATAGGCTGCATATAATACAACATATTTGGATTCGAAGTTCAGTGTAGGTTGTCGTAATAAGAGATCTTTTTACGTTAAGGGGTAGAATGAATAAAAAAATAAAGAAGAGGAATGTGAAAAAGACAAAAAAAAAAAAGAATTCGTCGGAAAAGTAAGAAAGATAGAAAATAAGAAAGAAAGAAACGGAAGGAAGAAAGAAAGAAAGGATAATCAGTTAGAAAGAAAGAAAAACAGGAAATTATGAGAAAAAGAGAAAAAAGCAAATTATAAAGAAAAAGATAAAAAGAAAAAGCGAAATGAACGTAAAAAACATTTAAATAAAAGACAGAAAAAATTAAGAAGAAAAAACAAGAGAAGAAAAATCTGAGAAGAAATTTAAAAAAAATAACGAACTAAATTCGAACTAAAAGAAAAAAGAAAGAAAGAAAGAAGGAGAGAAAAAGAAAGAAAAAGAGAAAGAAAGAGAGAAATAGAGAAAGAAAGAAAGACAGAAAGAAGGAGAGAAAGAAAGAAAGAAAGAAAGAAAGAAGGAGAGAAAAAGAAAGAAAAAGAGAGAGAAAGAGAGAAATAGAGAAAGAAAGAAAGACAGAAAGAAGGAGAGAAAGAAAGAAAGAAAGAAAGAAGGAGAGAAAAAGAAAGAAAAAGAGAAATAGAGAAAGAAAGAAAGACAGAAAGAAGGAAAGAAAGAAAAAAGGAGAGAAAAAGAAAGAAAAAGAGAATGAAAGAGAGAAATAGAGAAAGAAAGAAAGACAGAAAGAAGGAAAGAAAGAAAGAAAGAAAGAATGAAAGAAAGGGGTCACCAACAAAGAAGGTCTGTTTAATTTGAAGAATGTAAAGAATTGATTGTGATAATTATTGAAAGAGATAAAGTTACATTTATTGGAGCAGAAATGAACTCAATATAGACAGGTGTTGACTCACATATATCGGTATATCGCTAGAAATATTTCGAAGAGAAAAAAAAGAGAGACAATAATAAGAGCAAAAAAAGAAAGAAAGAAACTTTACACAAAGAGAGAGAGAGAGAGAGAGAGAGAGAAATAGAGGGAGAGTTAAAGAAAAATGAGTATAAGAGAAAAAGTGAAACACCAAATATTATAGAATCATTTTCTTACACGTTTCTATGAATACTTAAGAATATATATATATAGTCATCCGCAGACAGATCTGTTTCGCTGTATCACAGCTCATCAGTACGGTTAGACTCCGATTGCTTTTAACCCAGGATTGAAACCCGACCGAATTGGCGTCAGTCGGTGATTCTACCTCTGGGCTATGGGCGCTCGGTAGAAGAAGCCAGACTTTTTAGCGCGTATATTATCATTATACATGCCCAGTAGCCAGAGTGCTCTAATTCATTATTGAATGAGCGATGCGTACATGCCAGAGTAGCTACTGTTTTCAAAGTCTCCCATTCTTCCAGAGTGCTCAATCAGGATGTGGGGGCGTATATATATATATATATATATATATATATATATATATATATATATATATATGTCAGATTAAATAAATACAGGCAATATTCATTAACACACTTAAGGCGTCAATTAATAGAATCAGCTATGAGTACTGTAGTAATGTTCTAAAATGTTTGTAAAAAGAACAGTTTTTTCTTGCTTTAATACGTGCATGACCATGACATTACAACATATAAAAAAGTTCCATTTTAGATAATTTTCACATTCTAATGAACGCTAGCAAATTGTCAATCGTTACATTTGAAGGAAAAAAATGTACAGTAATTTTTAGCAACACAGTTTTCCCGTTACAATTATTACCATAACTCACACCCCTGAAGATGATCTCGGAAAGAGGTTGAAAGTACTTGGGTACATTGAGAAACGAATGAACATAACATCTGTCAACTTTACAGCTCATTTCTGATATCTTTTGATTCTAATACGCGAAAGATTATCCGTGACTATGAATAATAAGCAAACATAGTATTTGCAATATATTTAATTTGACATGTTTAAAACAAAAATTGCTGCCTAAATACACAAATATATATATGGATGACATATCGTATTGTTTTTTATAAAACAGTGCTAATGTAATATAAAATATTTATTAAGTAAATATTAATAAATGTGCATATTATTCCTCACTGACAGCTCGACTCTGTGTTTTATGCACAACACAAACGTGAAGCATGACTGAAATCTACAGCCATTTTGATTATTATTCAATTTTTTGCGTGTTTGTATGAGGGTATTGATTGGTTATGATCAAACATACTTTAACAACATTGATTTACATAATATGGCATGTTGTATACACACACTCACAAGCATGAACTCCCCCACATTCACTCTTTTCTTTTTTCAATTGGAGTAGATAGACTAAATTATCGCCCGGTTCACACCCTACCCACGTCTATTAAACAGGTGAAGAGGCTCATCCCTTGTTCCCTGTTTAGGATGTGGTTTCCGGCTTTTTCTTTTCCAATCTTCTCACTTTTTTTTCAATTGGAGTAGATAGACTAAACTATCGCCCGGCTAACACTCCACCAACATCTATTGAACAGGTGAAGAGGCTCATCCCTTGTTCGCTGTTTAGGATGTGGTTTCCGGTTTTCTCTTTTCCAATCTTCTCGCGTTTTTTTTTCAATTAGAGTAGATAGACTAAACTATCGCCCGGTTCACACTCCACCCACGTTTATTGAACAGGTGAAGAGGCGAATCCCTTGTTTCCTGTTTAGGATGCGGTTTCCGGTTTTCTCTTTTCCAATCTTCTCACTTTTTTTTCAATTGGAGTAGATAGACTAAACTATCGCCCGGTTCACACTCCACCCACGTCTATTAAACAGGTGAAGAGGCTCATCCCTTGTTCCCTGTTTAGGATGTGGTTTCCGGCTTTCTCTTTTCCAATCTTTTCACCCTTTTCTTTTTTCTTTTCTTTTTTTTCAGTTGGAGTAGATAGACTAAACTATCACCCGGTTCACACCCTACCCATGATTATTGAACAGGTGAAGAAGCTCATCCCTTGTTCCCTGTTTAGGATGTGGTTTCCGGCTTTCTCTTTTCCAATCTTTTCACTCTTACGTAGGCCTCTGCGCATCAGTGGCGTTACCGCCTTGCTTGGGGTGATATGATTTAAAATATATATATATATATAGATAGATAGATAGATAGGTTCATCTACTGAAACGAAGGTTTTAAATGATTTTTAAATGAAAAATCTTTATTGACGCTTTCCTTTCAGTTTGAATTTCATGCTAATCGATTACATTTTATATTTCCAATAAATTGGAAATTGTTAACATCGCTGATTTTAGCCCCATTTTTGATCCATCTGTCATCACGTTAAATTTCTCTTTATTAAAATGTCTTTCCAAAATTTGTCTGAAACTTTATCTGAGGAATATTAGCTGATTTAAAGTATAATTAATCTGATTTGAAAAAAAATATCTTCAAGTTTACATATATCGCAGAAATTAATTTTTTAACATGGAGATAGATATTTTATGGTGTGACAGCTTGACTGACAGACGGAAGTTTATCTAATTTGTTCTACGGTAGATATGTCTGTAAAAATAACTTGAGGAATATTATGTGAGTGCCTTTTTTATATAATTTTTAAGTACCCAGTAAACTTAAAAATTTAGAAATATATTCTCCGTCATATAATGATTTATTGAATTTTATGTACTTACTAATTTGCTGTAAGCTCACTTTTAGAGAAACGCTTGTTTTGTAAAGCTAATTCTATAACTAAAAGAGATGAATGTCAAAATTCTAAAATAAATGTATCAAAGTGTTTGCACGTGTTTTTAAAATTACTATCACACTGGAATACAGATTTTATAACACTCACAAAATGTTTGTCTTTGCAGTTTAATTCTAAAGATGATCTTAAAAGAAAACAAAGATTGAAAGTACTTGGGTTAACAAAAACCGTGGCTTCCTGGATGAATTTTATCTTTACATTAGGAAACTGGTTAGACAACTGGAAAGATCAGCAGACAAACTGGTAAGACACAATAGGATTATATTATTTATTGAAAGATGTTTGAATGAAGGTATGCTACATAAATGCACACACACACACACACACACACACACACACACACACACACATATATATATATCTATATATATATATTTTTTTAATCGTATCACCCCGAGCAAGGCGGTAACGCCACTGATGTGCAGGGGGCTACATAATAGTGAAAAGATCGGAAAAGAGAAAGCCGGAAACCATATCCTAAACAGAGAACAAGGGATGAGCCTCTTAACCTGTTCAATAGACATAGGTGGAGTGTGAACCGGGCGATAGATAGATCTATCTACTCCAATTGAAAAAAAAAACAAGAAAACAAAGTGAAGATTGGGAAAGAGAAAGTCGGAAACCACATCCTAAACAGAGAACAAGGGATGAGCCTCTTAACCTGTTCAATAGACATGGGTGGAGTGTGAACCGGGCGATAGATAGATCTATCTACTCCAATTGAAAAAAAAAAACAAGAAAACAAAGTGAGAAGATTGGGAAAGAGAAAGCCGGAAACCACATCCTAAACAGGGAACAAGGGATGAGCCTCTTAACCTGTTATTTTTTTAATCATTTCACACAAGCAAGGCAGGACTGTTACTAGTACGCGGGGGAGGGTTACAGAGAGTAAAAGTGAGAAAAAAGACTAAGTTCAAGGAGTATAGGAAAAGCATAAAAGATGAGAAGGATTTAAGAAGATAGAAGATGGTGATTGATGTTGAATTTAAATTTTTGAAGATTGCAATTATCAGGAAAGCAAATAAGCGGAAGGGAGTTCCACAAGCGGGAAATGCGAGAAAAGAGACTGTTGGTGTAGAAGCGGTTTTATATTTAACTATTTCAGCGGTAAAATGGTAGGACCTGAAAACCAATCTGTAGCACACTTAAATTCAGCTGGTCTGGATACCAGGATAAAAAGCTCTTCAGAGCAGTTGCCATGAAAATATTTGTAAAAAAGACCATGTTTTTAAAACCATGTTTTCGACATGGGAAATATTGTTGTCATATCTGATCGGGCGCCCCTGCCATTCATCTCAGGGTTCTCGACAGGCTCCAAAAGAGAATCTGTAACGCGATCGGTCCGGACCTGGCAGCTCGACTTCAGCCACTTTCTCACCGGCGGGATGTGGCTTCCCTCTGTCTCTTCTAGAAATATTTTCATAGCTTCTGCTCCGACGAGCACAGTTCACTCATGCCCCTACACAAGAATTTGCTCGAGAGACCAGATTGGCAAGAAAAACCCTCCTTTTACGGTTAAATCAAACAAATGCATCTACTCCAGCATCTTCCTTAATCGCACTTCCCGCCTGTAAAACTTACTTCCATATACTTGCTTCCCTGACAGCTACAATCTCCAAGAATTTAAATGCAACGTCAATTCCCATCTCCTGTCCACTTGATTCTATTCCTTCTCTCGTCCTTTCTCCATCACCTCGTGTATCTGTTTATTTTTCTTTCTCACACTGTCTTCACACTTGTATTCCCAGCATTCTCTTGCTATTTCTCCGACACCCCCTGTAACTAGTTCGTCTTTCTCTTCGCTCTCCCCCTGCTTAAACTTTCACTCTTCTCTTATGTCGCCCCCTGCATAACAGTGGCCGTACCGACTTGCTTAGGGTGAAACGATTAAAATAAAAAAATATATTAAAGTTAGAGAAGCACGAACCAAGAAGGTTTCCCATACTTATATCGTTAGTTTGCAGATAAAGATAGTTGTAAAATAAAAAGCATTAGTGATGTCGTGAAGTAAAAGTTTTTTGAGAATACTGGATTTGGAGTTTAGCTAGAGACCAAAAAAAAAAAAAAAACTCATGGCAACACCACTAATAAACTGACGTCAGAATTATGTCATAATTATGTCAGCATTTACCAAAATAAAGGAAACGGTCTCGAAGAATTGCAGGATATTTCGAAGTCGTCTAGAGCCCGTGGTTGAAACCAATGGTGATTTTATTAAATAAATTTACTTTTTAGTATTTCAAAATATTTTTATGCATTTTTCGTAAATGCATTTGTTTAAATAAGAAGTCAGTGTTATTTTCAATTTTGTGTAATTTAGACAATTCTGCCATCGCAACACACATATATATATATATATATATATATATATATATATATATATATATTAATTGGTTGATTGATTGATTGATTGATTAATTACTTAGGTTTTGGTCATAATAAGATTAGCCCAGTGCACGTTTGTATTAAAAAGTGTTCAATACAATTATATTGTAGAACTTTTGAATATTTTCCATTTGTAAACGAGTTATTACGTAACCTAGCTTTCTATTATGGCCAAAATAAAATATATTTGTGTTCAGCCAAAGACACATTTAAGACAAGGTGGTTCAATCACAGGTCTACATTCAAAATAGAAAACTTAAAAAACTGTACAAAATTGGCTAGCCACGTGTGGAAATTAAAATCAAAATGTGAAAGAGACCCATCCATAAGGTGGAGTATAGTAAAAACATCCAAGCCTTACAACGGTGGCAAAATATGTAGACTATGCCAAGAAGAAAAGTTAAAGATTATGCTATTCTCAAACAAAAGCGAACGTTTGAACGAAAGAACAGAAATTATGAAGAAGTGTAACCATACTAAAAAGTGCCCCTTAGTTTCATATAACCATGGATGAAAACGCCATAATTGCTTGTAATTTAAAAAATTGCGCGTTCAAAAATTTCCTGCCACGTGAGCGTTAAAAAAAAAACACCGTTACGTGAGCGTTCTTAAAAAACGGTGAACGGTAAAATCAGTTATTGCAAATCGCCTTAAGACACCACTCATAGTAGAAACCTTAGTCACGTAATATCTCGTTTACAAATGGAATATATATATATATATATATATATATATTCAAGACATAGCCCCCCCCCCATATATATATATATATATATATATATATATATATATATATATAACATAGTACACTTGGTATACAATACAGTTAAATTCCGATAGAGACGAACTCAAGAGTACTCAATATTAAGATCATTTATTTAATTTAACAGAGTAATATAATTTATAAAAGATTTTAGAATGTTACAATCGGTAATACATATTTTTTGATGTACATCAGGACGAGGTGAAATATGAATTACCCATTGTAATATTCTAAAATCTTATATATATATATATATATATATATATATATATGTATATATATATATGTGTGTGTGTGTGCGCGCGTGTGTGTGTGTGTGCGTATGTTGGTGTCGAATTACAGTGTAATATGTCTTTAAAAAGACAGAATAATTGTAGAAAATGTGTCTATTTATTGGTTGATTGATGTTGACTTACATGTGAACTTTCCGGTGAAGCAGCGACGTACTGGGTAACATGACACGTGAACAGACGATTCCTTTTACACATTCACAAAAGTTTTGTGCTGTGTATCGTATCACGGTTCGATAATACAATATTGATTCCAGAGCTGAATTTAGTTATTTCAATTTTCGTTTATATTGGCTGGGATGGTCTCCTAATATCTTCAGCAGTATATTCATAAACTCTGTCGCATTGTTTTCTAGTAGCATTTAAATACTCTCTCTCTCTCTCTTTCTCTCTCTCTCGCTTTTTATCTTTCTCTGTCATTCTTTTAATATCTATCTATCTATCTATCTATCTATCTATCTATCTATCTATCTATCTATCTATCTATGTCTCTTCATTATCTATCTATCTATCTATCTATCTATCTATCTATCTAAGTCTCTTCATTATCTATCTATCTATCTATCTATCTATCTATCTATCTATCTATCTATCTCAGTCTGTTCATATCTATCTATCTATCTATCTATCTATCTATCTATCTATCTATCTATCTATCTATCTATCTCAGTCTGTTCATATCTATCTATCTATCTATCTATCTATCTATCTATCTATAATGTCACTTTCTTAATCTTCTACTCGATTATACAATAATAATAATCGATCCATTTAAACAAAAATATTTTAATATGTAAAATAATTAAAATTTTAGAGCGATAAATAAACCTATTTCATTTTTTCTGTATTCTGTTGCAAGTATTTTAAATAGCAGTGCTTGCACACTTCTTGTCGGATAAAAATCAATGTGTCCATCATCCTCCACATAATATATATATATATATATATATATATATATACACACACACACACACACACACACACACACACACACACACACACACATACACATCTGAGAGACAAGGCATTACCATTAAGTCTTTTTATAATATTTCATGTGCTCGTATAATTTTTTCTCTTCGGAACTCAAATTATATAAGAATTATCCAAAGCTCTCCGAGTGTTTTCGGTTATACTTTTAGCCATCATCAAGAATTAAACTTTACACATGCTTATTTATAAGTAAAACAATTAATTCTTGATAATTGCTAAAAGTATATCCAAAATCGCTCAAAAGTCCTTTGGACAATTCTTATAGTTTTCGATCAAATATGGATCAGATCCGAAAGAATAATTAACAAACAGGAAATCTGTGTTAACCTAACCTGTTCCACTTTAAATATATATATATATATATATATATATATATAATCATCCGCAGACAGATCGCTGTATTACATCTCATCAGTACGGCTTAGACTCCAGTCGCTTCCTAAGCCAGGATTGAAACTCGACCGAAATGGCGTCAGTCGGCGATTCTACTCCTAGGCCACGAGCATCCAGTAGGAGAAGGCAGGCTTTTTAGCGCGTATAAACACGCCCAATAGCTAGAGTGCTCCAATTCATTATCGAATGAGCGGTGCGTAAATGCCGGGGTAGCTACTGTTTACAAAGTCTACCACTCCTCCAGAGTGCTCAATCAGGGTGTGAGAGCATAAATACTATAGTCATCCGCAGACAGATTTGTTTCGCTGTATTACAGCTCATCAGTACGGCTTAGACTCCGGTCACTTCCTAACCCAGATATATCCAGGTATTGTTTTAAGCATGTTTCACATCTATTTACTGTCAGCTGTGGCCTCCCATGGAAGCTAAAAAAATCAACGTATTTCAGGTGTAAATGAAAAACGTAAATATTGCTTTATGTTAATAAGTGTAACATAAATATAGTATGTGCGTGATGAGGAAGATAATGTATATGCTTAAGTAAGTTTGTGTTGAGTATATATATATATATATATATATATATATATATATATATATAAACGTTTTACTCTAAGCATAGCAGTGCCGCCACTGGTTACAGTGAGACAAAAAGAAAGGAAAAGAAACAGGGATATCGGAAAAAAAACAGCGAATGCTGGGAATCAAGATGATAAAAGATGGCAATTGACGTTGCACTTAAACTTTTGGAGATTGTGACTATTGAGGAAGCAAGCATATGGAAGGGAGTTCCACTGGCAGGAAGTGCAAGAGAAAAACGGTAGAATAGAAGTGGAGATTATATTTGACTATTTTAACGGTAAAAGGGTGGAAACTAGATGCTGATCTAGTCGGACGGGTAAATTGATCTGAACGGGGTATCATGGGAAGAAGCGCGTCGAAGCAGAAGCCGAAATAATATTTGGATAATTTTTTATTAAGTTGGTTCTAAGCTTTCGGCTCACATGAGCCATTTTCAGAGAGGTTACAAGGACGTTAACACAAAAACATCCATCATCAGCGACGATTTTATCTTGTGTTGACATAAAACTCAGCTGAGCAACGCATATATATATATATATATATATATATATATATATATAGTAAGAAAAAAGTCAGTCATATCCAAGGATAATAGAATAATGAGTACTTTCAGAATAACTTGTTTAATAGAAAATAGGAAAAATTAAATATAACTTCTTTTTAATACATTTCTTTTACACCTACTTTTAAATAATCAATATTTATTAGCAATTTACTTGGCTTTTCACCCTGTATTTGAATTTCAGTGAGGTTTTTAGGAAAATCATCCCTGTCTTAACAAATTTGCACACTACCGGTAGTGTGCAAAAGTGTTAGGACAAGGACGATTTTAAACTTTATACTGATGATTCATAAACGATAAAATAGTTCTTGTCCTAATACTTTTGCACAGTACTATATATATATATAGTACTGTATGTATATATATATATATATATATATATATATATATATATAGGGACGATGCGTTATATTTCACGCATGCGCGTTGTTTGTTTTTGATTTTGTCGACGGCACAGTCTAGTAGGGTTGGTTGGGCAGCATCTTTAAGAAAAGGAGCATAATGGCGCAATTATTCGCTCCGCCAGAAATGTAGAAATGAAATGATGTACTACTTGGCATTTGCATCAGCAGCTCCAATACAAACATTTCACACTGTTTGGATGTCCATCTGAGGACAGTGCAGATGAGTCAGCAGGAGTTGGATGAGTCCAATGGTGATTACGGAGGTGTTTCGTGTTATCATTTGTGATCATAACTTTATTTCTTCATTAATCTTCCAACAGAATTTTCAGACTCAACAGGCTTACATCAAATGTCTTGGGGAGGTAGTGCTGCCCTGGGCAAAGTTGGTGGTTGTTGGAAGATTCTATGTCTAGCAACAGGACTCTGCACCATGTCACATAAGCAGGAGAACCCAATCATGGCTCTCAGACAATTTCTATGATCACCCCCTCCACTTATATTTGTCTGTCTAACCTCCTTGATTGTTGTGTGTGTGTGGGGGGGGGAGAACCCGAGTGGAAGATCAGCTAAACATGTAACACCAAATATGAACTGAAGGCAAGTATTTTGACAGCATTCACTAATATAGATAGAAAGCAAAGTCGAGAAGAGTTGCAGGAGATTCCTAAATCATCACGGGGCACGGTTGAAGCTAATGACTATTTTATTGAATAAAATTTACTCTTTAGTATTTCAATATATATTTTGACAAATATATCTCTTAAAATAAGTTATATTTAGTGTTATTTTCATTTTTGCGTAATTCAGACAACAATTTACCCATTTCACTCTTTATAAAAAATTAATACAAATAAATATAATTTAAGACTAAATTTACCGCTGCTTTGTGGGACCGACACTCGGTGAGGAGGCTTCGTCGGTTACTTCAATCGCAACCTTTTCAAATATAAAAGCATCCGCATCTTCCTTACCGAGATTCGTAGATGGACTTTTTATTAATTGTCCAATATGAACTTTTTATTAATTGTTCAAAATGGACTTTGTATTAATTGTTCAATATGGACTTTTTATTAATTGTCCAATATGAACTTTTTATTAATTGTTCAACATGGACTTTTTATTAATTGTTTAACATGGACTTTTTATTAATTGTTCAATATGGACTTTTTGTTAATTGTTCAATATGGACTTTTTATTAATTGTTCAATATGGATTTTTTATTAATTGTCCAATATGAACTTTTTATTAATTGTTCAACATGGACTTTTTATTAATTGTTCAATATGGACTTTTTATTAATTGTTCAATATGAACTTTTTATTAATTGTTCAATATGAACTTTTTATTAATTGTTCAACATGAACTTTTTATTAATTGTTCAATATGAACTTTTTATTAATAGTTTAATATGGATTTTTTTGTTAATTGTTCAACATTGACTTTTTATTAATTGTCCAATATGAACTTTTATTAATTGTTCAATATGGACTTTTTATTAATTGTTCAATATGAACTTGTTATTAATTGTTCAATATATGCGTACGGAATCCGAAAAAAGGAGGAATTAAATAAAGAGAAATACTTTTTATTGACAACGTTTTTAACCTTCTTTGGATAGGCGTCTTCAGATTTGTGTTTCATTCTTATCTATCTATCTATCTATCTATCTATCTATCTATCTATCTATCTATGTGTGTGTGTGTGTGTGCATGTGTGTGTGCATGTGCATGTGTCTGTAGGTACATGAATATATTTACAGCCTAATCTTGAAAATGATTTATTTTACAAAGAAAAATATAAATCTGTTTTCCTCAGTATCAATTATCTTCCAATTATCTTATAACTAGCAGTGTAGTCCGACGTTGCTCGCGCAAAACTAATCCATGGTCCTGGAGCTCAGACTCTTTGGACGTTGGCACGAAAGACTAAAAAGAAATATTTGTTTCCAATTAAAGCGAAACCGTAGACTGAAAGAAAAATGAAAGGATGTAAGTTAAATTTTGATTTCCTGCTATCGATATCCAATAAGTTTTTTTCGACGTAAACTGAATTTTGAAGGCTAAATAAGTCCTCTGAGTAAATGGTATCATGAGACTAAGAACTACATTTATACCTACTTAGAGCCAAATCCGAAGCAAAAACTAAAATAAAAGGGCTGAAAAAATACAGACATACAGGCAGATAAACAGACACACATACACACAAACATCTTGCATTATATATATATTATCGATTTTCTGCACTATTGTAAGAATTGGAACCTTGAAACTTCTGAATATCGTTTCTTATGTCTTTGTCTATGAGTGCATCAAATTTGATTAAAAGCGGGTCACTCCTTCTATAACCCGATTTTTTCGATTAACTCTTTTTGATATTTATCGGAAGTACCTCGACACAAAATCTAGCTAAGAACACTCGCAGACGCTTATAGTACAACTGTGTAAATTGTTAAGAAAATCGGTTCAGCCGTTTCGAAGTCTATAGGTAACGGACACAGACATACACACAGACACACTCACAGACAAAGTTCCATTTATAAATAAGTTTAGATATGTTGAATATCATATGGTAATATTTTCAGTTTAAAAATCAACTATTACATTCCACGCTATATATATATATATATATATATATATATATGTGTGTGTGTGTGTGTGTGTGTGTGTTTTTACGCGTACTTTATTTTTTTTTTTTATATATAAGAGTATTTCTTTCCAGCTATCTCCGGTGTTTACTTACACAATTTTCCTGCTGACTTGACTCCGTACTACACACTCCTCAATGTCACAGATTCTGATAAATATACCATTGTTAGAAAAAGCTCATATTTCAATAAGTTCTATAAGCCTAAAAAATAACGAAAATATAAGTATGAGGTAGATGAAACCTAAGTAAATAAAAAATACCTTAACCAATAAAAAAGAAATAAATAAAAAAACTTACCCCGACCAAAACTTAGAGAAGATTTCGTGTGATCAAAATGGACTGCGGATTTAATATCATTAGCCAACAGGTCACTTTCAAAGGACATGACTGACCTGAATATTTCTTCAAAAAACAGAAATCTGAGAAGTCGTTTATTTACTTTTTTTTTCCTTTATAAAATCTACCATGAAACGCAGGTCGTTTCAAAAGATTTTGTTTCAATTTTTGTCAAATTACTAATATTTCTTTTTTATGCATTGTAATTTAGACCTTCAAACGTTGACAAACTTTACATTCAGATAATTTATCCATCCCCAAAAAAATGACAATACAAGCAGAAAAGATTAACACATTTTTTAAAAATCGATTTTTGTTAAATATAAAGGATAACAGGATCAAGTCAATGATGAATAATGGAACAGAGAAGCTCAGATATCCATTCAATAATGACTGATGTAACGGTGAAACTCAGGATCAATTCAATGATGACTGATGTAACTGTGAAGCTCAGGTTCAAGTCGATGATGACTGATGTAACGATGAAGCTCAGGATCAAGTCGATGATGACTGATGTAACGGTAAAGTTCAGAATCAAATCAATGACGACTGATGTAACGTTGAAGCTCAGAATCAAATCAATGATGACTGATGTAACGGTGAATCTCAGGATCAAGTCGATGATGACTGATGTAACGGTGAAGCTCAGAATCAAATCAGTGATGACTGATGTAATGGTGAATCTCAGGATCAAATCAATAATGACTGATGTAATGGTGAAACTCAGAATTAAGTCAATGATGACTGACGTAACGGTCAATCTCAGGATCAAGTCAATGATGACTTATTTAACAACGAGACTCTGAATGAAATCAATTATAACTAAGGAAACAGCGAAGATCAGGATCTATTCAATGATGACTGATGTAACAGTGAAGCTCAGAATTAAAGCAATAATAACTAAGGTAACTGCGAAGCTCAAGATCTATTCAATGATGACTGATGTAACGGTGAAGCTCAGGAACAAGTCAATGATGACTGATGTAACGGTGAAGCTCAGAATCAAATCAATGATGACTGATGTAACTGTGAATCTTAGGATCAAGTCGATGATGACTGATGTAACGGTGAAGCTCAGAATCAAATCGATGAGGACTGATGTAATGGTGAAGCTCAGAATCAAATCAATGATGACTGATGTAACTATGAATCTTAGGATCAAGTCGATGATGACTGATGTAACGGTGAAGCTCAGAATCAAATCGATGAGGACTGATGTAATGGTGAATCTCAGGATCAAATCAATAATGACTGATGTAATGGTGAAACTCAGGATTAAGTCAATGATGACTGAGGTAACGGTCAATCTCAGGATCAAGTCAATGATGACTTATTTAACAACGAGACTCTTAATCAAATCAATTATAACTAAGGTAACAGCGAAGATCAGGATCAAGTCAATAATGACTGATGTAACGGTGAAGCTCAGGATCAAGTCAGTGATGACTGATGTAACAGTGAAACTCAGAATTAAATCAATGATAACTAAGGTAACGGCGAAGCTTAGGATCTATTCAGTGATGGCTGATATAATGATGAATCTCAGGCTCAAGTCAATAATGACTGATGTAATGATGAAGCTCAGAATCAAGTCAATGATGACTGATGTAACGGTGAAGCTCAGGATCAAGTCAATAATAACTGAGGTAACGGTGAATCTCAGGATCAAGTCAATGGTGACTAATGTAACGGTGAAGCTCAGGAACAAGTTCAAGAATTTAAATAGAAAGTCAATAGTCATCTCTTATTTCAATGACTTGCATTCTCTCTCTCATGCTCCTTTCTTCATCCACTCCATCTCATCAGTATTCTCATCCTTCTCTTACCCACTTCCTGGCACCCCCTATAACCTGTCACAAAACAGTCGCAGTAAAATGCCTTGCTTGGAGCGATATGATTATAAAAAATTCTATACTATTATAATGTGGATATAAAGTGGGGTATCAATTCTACATTAAAATCAATATATAAACTGACCCCTCACTTTATGGCCACATTCTTCTTTCTCTCATGTTTCTTTCTCCGTCCACTCCACTCTCATCAGTATTCTCATCCTTCTCTTACTCACTTTCTGACACCTATAAACTGTGACTATTTCTCATAACATTCTTCCTATGTAACCCCCTGCAAAACAGTGGCAATAAAATGCCTTGCTTGAGGCGATATGTTTAAAAAAAAAATTCTATACTATTATAATGTGGATATAAAGTGGGGGATCAATTCTACATAACACTCAATATATAAGCTGATCCCTCGCTTTATGCCTACATTCTTCTTTCTCTCGTGTTCCTTTCTCCGTCCACTCCATTCTCATCAGTATCTTCATCCTTCTCTTACTTTCTGACACCTATAAACTGTCACTCTTTTCTCATAACTTTCTTCCTATGTAACCCCCTGCGCACCAGTGGCAGTAAACTGCCCTGCTTGGGGCGATATGATTATATATAAAAAAAGAAAAAGCAAAATTTTGGAAACGTTAACCTCTATATGCCATTTACTGTCGCAATTAATAATTGACCGGTGGTCAGTCGAAAGAGTTGCTGTTGGTTTTACTTTGTACGACGTATCGGACTTACTATTTGTTGTGGAGTAGTTTTCGCACTGAAGGTTATAATCGTGCTATGTCGGTTGCTAATCGACTCAACGCACCCAAAATGTTAGGAACTTGGTAATCTTCCACAGAAAAGCTGACTCCTTAGTATTCGGCTAACTGCCGACTAATATCAACTGTCTATTAGTTCTATTGAACTCCAATAGAAGTCTCCTACGAACTTCCCAAGAACTTCTCCCATTAACTTTCTGTTAACTCTTATTAATATAGGAGAGAGAGAGTCCACTATCTGAGGTGTGTTTCCCCATAACACTATTAAAATGGAGTAAATAGTTTTTGTCATTTGCATAAATGTCCAGTTGAGAACTGGTGACACCAACAACGATGTTGATGAAGACAAGAAAGTACATAGTAGGTTCAAAAGACAGAGCCCGGGACGATTCACGGATTAATGTGAAAGTAACTAGAAGCGTGACCATTCAACACGATTTTCAATAAACCGTTTGGAAAGAATGCATGGATAAGGTCAAATATCTAAACTTATTTATAAATGGAACTTTGTCTGTGTGTGTGTGTGTGTGTGTGTGTGTGTGTGTGTGTGTGTGTGTGTCCGCGCGCGCGCGTGTGTGTCCGTTACCTATAGACTCCGATACGGCTGAACCGATTTTCTTGAAAATTGACACACTTGTACTATAAGCGTCTGCGAGTGTTCTTAGCTAGGTTTTGTGTCGAGGTACCCCCGATAAATATCGAAAATCGATAATCGAAAAAATCGTGTTATAAAAGGAGTGGTCCGATTTTAATCAAATTTGATACACTCATAGACAAATACATAAGAAATGATATTCAGAAGTTTCAAGGTTGCACTTCTTACAATAGTGCATAAAATCGATCATATATATATATATATAAAAGGCAAGATGTTTGTGTGTGTGTGTGTGTGTCTGTTTATCTGTCTGTATGTCCTTTATACAAATCCACAATTTTTATTCGATTCTCATCAAATTTCACACAAATATTCTTTAGGCTGAGTCTAAGCTCTAGGACCATGGATCAGTTTTAAAGCAACGCCGGGCTATACCCTTGGAAAAGGTATTAATCCGTTTCTTATCTCCAGTTATGGGTTAAATAACAGGACTGTTTTATAGCCTTGGCTAGCAATCAGTCTACCGCAGAAAGTAATGGTAACCTCCTCTGAGAAAACTCTTCTGCCCAGTCAGTCATGTCTCGAATGAGACATGATCGCCCAATCGTGTATCACGAATGGAACTTAACTGACTGATTCCGAAAACGACCTTAGATTTTCATGGTTCATCATCTCACCCCTTTCACACTCAGCGGGGTGTAGGGCAGAAACTTTTTGTTACTGTTTCCGTAACAAACTGTTTTTATATGGGGCATGGTTGTCAGACCTGCGCCCACTCCAACGTGGAGGACCGGTGGCCCATTCTTGGTCCTTACGTTTACGGCACCTGATATGCCTAAACGGTCACCCATTTAAGTACTGACCCGGCTCGATGTTGCTTAACTTCGCTGATCGGACGAGAACCGGTGTAGACAGATTTTCATGGCTAGCTACCGTTATTGCCCTACTTTTCTGGAAAGAAGATCGATTTACGATCCTTGCTGCTCGCAACAATTCGTTAATAAAGGTCGTAGAAACCCATCTGTTTTCAGGTTGGCCGAACAGTTTATGTCAGCCACCTAAAATAATTTAATTAAAAAAAAAAAAATGTTTTTGAGTCAAATATTTTAAAAATAGAAGTCAGTCAGTCAGTTGAGTGCCATAGGTGATACATACTTTGGGCGATCATGTCTCAAAAGAGACATGACTAGCTGGGCAGAAGATTATCCCGCAGTAGGTTGCCATTACTTTCTGCGGTAGACTGCTTGCCAGCCAAAGCTATAGAACCCATTCTGTCCTATTATTTGACTCATAGCTAGAGAAAGAAGAGATAGATTATATTATGTTATTTCCTTAAGTATAATTAGTGGGGGATCAGTTTATTACTATAAAGCAATAGAGAACCGATCCCCCACTTTGTGTCCAGGAAAGATTTAATTATGTTTCCAACTATTACATTCACTCAGTTAAGTGCCATACATGAAACACGCTTGGGCGATCATGTCTCGAAAGAGACATGACTGACTGGGCAGAAGATTTTCCCGCAGTAGGTTGCCATTACTTTCTGCGGTAGATTGCTTGCCAGCCAAGGCTATAGAACCCAATCTGTCCTGCTATTTAACCCATAACTGGAGGGAAGTTACGGATTAATACCTTTCCCAAGGGTATTTGTGCGTATGTGAATGCAATGGATTCAACTGGAATTCGAACTCGGTTCCTCGATTTCTCGCTCCGAGTCGATATCCACTGCACCACAACGCACATCCGTTACCGATTTTTAAAAAAATTATCGCCATAATTCAAATTAACTGATAAACTTTATCATTAATGCACTTTATCAGAATAACGCTAATATGAGTATTAAAGTTAATTTTTTACATAGATAAATTGTCGGATAATAGCGGCGATGTGAATGATGAGCAATGAGAAAGATTCCATCAGGATATTAAAACAATGGAAGAGCGCTACCAGGGACAGTGGGACAAATGAATGATCAGGAAGAGACAACTAATGTTCCTGGGTAATGCGCTAACGAAAGAGGGCTTGGAGAACCTGTTACTAACAGACCAGATAGAGGGAAAAAGAGACAGAGGAAAGCAGCGGATAACATATTTGAAGGACCTGATCGTGTGGATGCGGGAACTAGGGCTGCATGGTAAAACAGGAGAAAGCGTGCTAAGAGCCACCAGGGACAGGGAGATGTGGAAAGCCATGATCGCCTACGTCCTGAAAGAACAGGGCATATAGAAGAATATATATGCCAACTGTTTATAAGAAAGTATAATGTGGATATAAAATGGGGGATCAAATCTATATTATAATCAATATATAAAGTGATCCCTCATTTTGTGGCCATGCTAGTTTCTATACATTTCTAGATTTATGTGCTTCAGCTAGTGGATGGCAGAGGGTTTTGGTGGTGCAACAGGAGAAAGCGTGCTAAGAGCCACCATGGACAGGGAGATGTAGAAAGCCATGATCGTCTACGTCCTGAAAGGACATGGCACATAAAAAAGAAGTAGTAGTCTTAAGTTGTCTGAATTTCTTAGAACCATTGTTAATTATTGTATTTATTATGACATCTGATCTATTTTTATTTTATAGGCATGTAGAAATAATCTGAAATTGTGCAAAATTCATAGATGAAATGTACTTTGTTTTATTTAAATCCAATATTTACTATATTTTATGTCTTAACTTTAACAATAGTTTTTATGTTATAGTGGAACATACTGCCATCCCCGAGAATAGAATGCTCTACTTGATAAAAGACGGTAACGAGCGGTACGAACATGAAAAGGTCTTAGGCATTCGCCTGATTGCTCTATGACACTGTCAGATCTCTGTCTTCGGGTAGAGGGCGTTCTCTGCTTCCGAGCAGAGAGACACAAACCCAGTCGTGGTTCCGCCGAAGAGTAGAACCACGACTGGGGAAAAATAGACAGACATTTTTTGGCCCGGCTATATGGCCGGGAATACCCACTATAAAATGACCATGTGTCACATCTGGCCTTGTGTGGGAAGGCTAGTAAATACAGAAAAGGTCTTAGGCATTCGCCTGATTGCTCTATGACACTGTCAGCACTCTGTCTTCGGGTAGAGGGCGTTCTCTGCTTCCGAGCAGAGAGCACAAACCCAGTCGTGGTTCCGCCGAAGAGTAGAACCACGACTGGGGAAAAATAGACAGACATTTTTTGGCCCGGCTATATGGCCGGGAATACCCACTATAAAATGACCATGTGTCACATCTGGCCTTGTGTGGGAAGGCTAGTAAATACAGAAAAGGTCTTAGGCATTCGCCTGATTGCTCTATGACACTGTCAGATCTCTGCCTTCGGGTAGAGGGCGTTCTCTGCTTCCGAGCAGAGAGCACAAACCCAGTCGTGGTTCCGCCGAAGAGTAGAACCACGACTGGGGAAAAATCTAGACGAATAACCCATTGTATTATTGCTGCAATTTCTGTAGAATGTAGTATTTACTTTGTAGTTCCTTAAACCGACGTTATATCTCTTTCGAATTCAGAGTAATTCCCCTAGAATGGTTACCAGGCAAATCTAAGCCGTGTTGAACCCATAGTGAGGCACGGCGGTTCTACCCACTGCACTGATCTTTACGCAATGCACCCATTCAATCCGCATATGAATAATTTTGAGTTGTTATAAATTTTGTTCGTTATGTTTTTCCTACTTTTATATCAAATGCTAATATTGTCCGAATTTCTTGGCTGAAGCATCGTCAATTTTAATATTTCTTTAATAAGTAATTATTTTGTCTTGTTTCGCTTGGCTTTACACTTAGTGATAATAGATGTCCAGATTTCTAAGATGAAACATTATTATTTTTATTTTGGGACGAGTATTCATTCATTTAATTTCTCCGGTTGTTTTTCACCAAGTAGTAATAGTCGTAAACTGCCTGAATTTCTTAGATAAAACATTGTCAATTACTATTAATTTTTAACTAGTATTTATTTCATCTAATTTCTCTTGCTTTTACACCAAAAATGTTCTTTTATAAAGAATTATTAAATTACTATTAATTTGTTTACTAAAGTTTGATCTTATTTCTCTGGCTCTTACACTAGTTCGGAATAAGTTTAAGGAGTCTGAGTTTCTTAAATGAAACCTTATCGTTACTAATCGTGTTGTCTGTCTTTCTATTCCTCATTTTTGTTGCTTTTTAGGTTGTCATGTAACTTTTCTTTCCACGGCCATTAAGTAAGCGGTAAAATCGAAATAATGACGCAGTTTCTTACCACAATCTGTATTTGCCTTCCCTATCCTTGAGAATCGTCCTGAGATAGAATCATATTCTTTGTTTTACCGTTTTTAACAGAGATGAAATCTTTAAATAATCGAATGTAACAAATATCCAAATTTAAAAGCATATTTTACTTTTGTCTTTGTACAGAAAAAACTTTTGATAGAATAAAATTCTTTCATTACTGCTTCATTTCCACAGAAAAGACTAAGACCTTTCATTTAAAATTTGATCATCAACGACTTTTTTTAGGGTCAGGGTGAGAGCAACCGTTTCAATTCAGGAAACATTCGATATTCATTGATTGAATTGTTAGCGTTACAGCCAGTTGAAATTTATAAAATCATTCTCTTCAAATAAGTTTTCAGGAAATTAGTTTTCTTAAAATCGCTAACTCTTTTCAGTATTGATGGGTACTTCCTTCTTTACCGTTTGATTAAGGTGATGAGTAAAGTCAACATTTTGATCATATCATTATATTACAATCTGTGTTATGTATTTTAGTTTTAGTGGATATCGACTCGGAATGAGAGATCGGGGAGCCGAGTTCGAATTCAAGTTGAATTCTTTGCATTCACTTACACACAAATACCCTTGGGAAAGGTATTAATCCGTCTCTTCCCCCAGTTATGGATTAAATAAGAGGACAGATTGGTTTCTATAGGCTTGGCTGGCAACCAGTCTACCGCAGAAGGCAATTGCCCCCTACTGCGGGATAATCTTCAGCCCAGTCAGTCATGTCTCTTTCAAGATATGATCGCCCAAAGCGTGTATCACGTATGGCCCTTAAATGACTGACTGTTAGAATGTGCGTTGTGGTGCAGTGGATATCGGCTCGGTACGAGATATCGTAGTGCCGAGTTCGAATTTCAAATTAATTGGTGGCATTCACCCTTGGGGAAGGTATTAGTACGTCTCTTTCCGTCTATGAGTCAATTAACAAGACAGATTAGGTTCTGGGGCCTTAGTTGGCAACCATTCTACCGCAGAAATGAATGGCAACCTACTTCGGGAAAATCTTCTGCCAAGTCAGCTATGTCTCTTTTTCACCCAAGAGTTTATCATGTATGGTATTTACATGAATAACTGTTGAAATTCTCCATGTAAAAGGATTATTGTTATTTGGCAAAGATCTTTCTGATTATGTAGCACCAGTGTACCATTTCTGATGAAGTTCTCTTCAAGTTCATTCACTTGAAGCCATTGTTGATCACTGATATGAGAAAACACATGAATATAGCTGATAACTTAGGCAATTGTAAAGGAGATAAAATTAATTCGTCATATACATTGGATATTTTAGATCTGACGAGGTTTCCTAAGGACATAATTAGAGTTCATTGCGTTGTGGTGTTGAACAAAACTACGCAGAGAGCAGTCTTTCGTATGTTCAATTATTCATTTTCGATGATATTGTCCAGCATTCGCTGCCGTATTGAAGAACTGACATCACGTAGCAGTCCAGCACTCTTTTCTTTGTTTCCAGTGAGATTTTCCTGTGTTTTAGTATTTTGCTCAGCTTCTGGACCGCATACTTTGCCATGCCAATTCACCTTCGGATCTCCGTGTCGCACTTTCCATCTTCAGTTAGGACACTTTGTATGTAATGCTGGGTTACCTCGGCGTGGTGTAATGACTACGCCTCGTCTCACGATACTGTATACAACGAGTACCGTACATTACGTCTACTTACTAGAGTGTTCTACCCGGTTATATTTGCCTAAACCACTTGATAACCTCGATATATATATATATATATATATATCCCTTCCAGGGACATATCATTATTGTTAATAATAATAATAGAGTGCATGTAAAAAAGTGGTGCAAAACAGCAGTTTAAATTACATGAAAAATCGAAAATCAAAAGTGTGTGAATAGATTCATATATATCAGTCTCTCTGTCTAAATTACATAAATAAATCGAAAATGTTTGTACGGAAACATATACACTACTGGCAATCATTATTGGGCTACCCCAGTGTTATTAAAAAAATTATGTATTTCATACTATTTTTTAATATTTATTGCCAAGTGAATAATTGTAAATGCAAATCGAATGGTTCTTTTGTTAATACTGCACAATAACATGTGCATCAAATGAACTGTTCTGGTGTCCAGTTTTTGTGCTCTCTTCCCTATGCTAGTCTCTTCTTCTTATTGGTTCTCCGAAGCAAAGGCTTCCTGGCTGCCTTGTTAAATTTTGCAAAGTAATAATGACAAAGGACCTATTCTATTTTCATTTAGAATTATCCACTTGGCAATAAATACTAAAAATAGTATGAAATACATAATTTCTTAAAAAAACAACTGCAGTGGCCTAATAATTATGGCCGGTAGTCTGTGGATGACTATATATATATATATATATATATATAGGAAATCTACAGAGTGCCATGGGTAAATTGTCGCTGTTTGCCTTGTAAAATTTTGCTATGTAATAATAACAAAAGAACCATTCTATTCTCATTTAGAATTATCCACTTGGCAATAAATACTAAAAATAGTATGAAATACATCATTTCTGTTAAAAACTGGTGTGGTCTAATAATTATGGCCGGTAGTGTATATTAATCTGTCTGTTTAAATTACATAAAAATAATTGGAAATCTGTGTACAGATATATATATATCTATCTTTCTGTCTAAATTACATTAAAAAAAATGAAAATATGTGTTCAGATAAATATGAATCTATCTGCCTAAATTACATAAAAATCGAAAATGTGTGTACGGAAACATATATATCAATCTGTCTGTTTAAATAACATAAAAAAGTGAAAATCTGAGTACAGATACATATATATCTATTTTTCTGTCTAAATTAAAAAAAAATGAAAATATGTGTTCGGATACATATATATCTATCTTCGTAAATTACATTAAAAATTGAAAATCTTTGTACGGATACATATGTATCTATGACTCTGTCTAAATTAAATAAAATTTTGAAAATGTGGGTATGGCTTCATATAGATGTATCTCTCTGTCTAAAAGTGCGTTCATATCTATCTATCTATCTATCTATCTATCTATCTATCTATATATATATATATATATATATATATATATATATATATCAGTGCGTTGATATCTATCTATCTGTCATTTTACACGCCTTAAAAATTAAAAATATGTTTATCCTTTCATACTTTTCTATCTATCTATCTATCTAGCTATCTATCTATCTATTAGTGCGTTCATATCTATCTATCTATCTATCTATCTATCTATCTATCTATCTATCTATCTATTAGTGCGTTGATATCTATCTATCTATCTATCTATCTATCTATCTATCTATCTATTAGTGCGTTCATATCTATCTATCTATCTATCTATCTATCTATCTATCTATCTTTTCACCTGTGCAGCCAAATACAAATCCCCATTGTCCAGAAATAAGCTAAGTTGCCTTTGCAAGTGTGGGATGTTGGCGTTCGAGTTAGTCGTAATGAAAGTTGCGAAAACTTTTCCGGTGTACCTTTCACCCTCTGACAACACCCAACCCTTCTTCCGCCGTGTATATTTGAACGCTCGTGCCGATTTTCGGCCAGGGCCGGGACCCTGACCCGTAATTGGTTGTGACAGTAAAGATTTTCATAGCACAGCGTTCGTTTTAAGATTCAGCGCAGGTAATCGTTGGTGTTAGGGGCAGGCAGAATAGAGGGGCTCGCCGTGATGGATTGAAAAACACCAAGTCTTGCATGCAATGAGGATCGTCTTTTGTGGGTGGGAGATCGGGCGGGTTTTGTGGCTTGCAGAGGCGTGGGGTTCCGAACGAAGACAGGCCGGGTCATTTGTTGATAGTAATAACAGTCCGGTGTAAGCAAAAATGTGTGTTCATCTATCTTGCTATCTTTCATAGGGACGTGCGCTCGAGAGCCAGCAACAAATATGGGTTTATTTTGCAATGTATGTATTTAAGAATGTTCAATTGTATGTGTGAGAATTTAAGTTAGGTGCGGTTTAGTTTCTGGGCAATAGAATGCATACTTTGTTGGGAATATATAAATTTGGACGAAAGAGACCATAGTGAATAAAACGTTAAGCAAATAAACTGAAATATTTTATTCAGTGTCATGTCTCTTAAGAACGTAAGCGTTCATAACCCTCCACATCTTCCTTTTCCTTGTTGCTCTTGTTATTTCTCCCAAATTCTTCTCTGACATCCATAGTTTAAGCTCATAAAGTATGTCACGCACTGTTTACCCCTGTCTCTTTTTCCCTCTATCCGCCCTGTGAGTATCAGATTCTCCACACATTCCTTCCTAATTGCGTGTCCCAGAAATTTCAGTTGCCACTTCCTGATGTTAGTATAAGTTTCCTTTTCGTTTCCATTCTCGTCGTTCCTCACACGTTCGGTCCATGGTATCCTCAGCATCCTTCTGCAGAACTACATTTCTGTTGCTTCGATTCTACAGAAGGATGCTGAGGATACCATGGACAGAATATGTGATCAACGACGAGAATGGAAACGAATAAGAAACGTTTAAGTGTGTATGATCCTCGTATGTATTTTAGGTATGTAGTAAGATAATACAAACATGGATAAAATGATGTAATATCCTTGAATAAATCCTCACTAATTCCAATTGCGTGTTCGTAAAAAATACCTGTTCGTGCGATTGAAAAACAGTAAAATCAGTTATTGTAAGTCACTTGAAGATACCGAAAGTTTGGAATCTAGGATGTGGAAATAATTCATTTTCAAAATGTATACCAAAATTCACCTTATATATACTGTGCAAATGAATTGGAGTAGATAGACTTAACTTTCGCCCGGTTCACACTCCACCCACGTCTTTTGAACAGGTGAAGAGGATTATCCCTTGTTTCCTGTTTAGGATGTGGTTCCCGGCTTTCTCTTTTCCAATCATTCTACTCTTAAGTAGCCCCATGCGCATCAGTGGTGTCACTGCCTTGCTTGGGGTGATATGATTAAAAAAAAGTATTGAGTAATTAATTGATTTTACTTTTAATTCGAAATTATCTCTTATTACCTAAATCTTATATTTTAGTCAAATTACTTTTTTGGGTAGACGATCTAATTTTTTAAAATAGTACATATTATTAGTTTAGCGAAGGACTCCAATCATTTTTGATTAATCAATACTAATCATTTAATTTTTTAATAATTATTGCTGATGGTGTAAGTAAATTATATTATTATATATTATATATATATATATATATATATATATATATATATATATATAGTTCTTTACTAGAAGACCATCATCTCTATATAACCTATGTCTTGTGTATTTATGTTATGGTGTGCAGTAAGATTGTATAGTGCAAATAATCCAGTCAGATCGGAAAACTATGCAGAGTCTAACGCACCCACTGTAATGTCAAATTGGTTACAGAGTTAACCATTGTTCTTGATTATGGATAAGAACAGATATCTTGGCGGCCATTATTATATTATATTCATCCTTGGTTCGAGCATGTGAACAATGATGAAGTTTTGGAAAGGATGGGAACAAAAAGGAAATTAATACTGAGCATCAAGAAGAGACAGCTGAAGTTCCTGAGACATGCAATGAGGAAGGAAGGCTTGGAGAACCTGATACTAACATGCCAGCTAAAGAGTAAAAAGAGACAGCGGAAAGCACTGGATAACATATTTAATGGGCCTGAGCAGGTGGGTGTCAGAACGTGGGTTGCATGGTGTAACAATAGAAAGCGTGCTAAGAGCCACCAAGGATAAGGAGACTTGGAAAGCCATGATAGCCTACGTTTTGAAAGGGCAAGGCACAAAGAAGAAAAAGAAGAATTGCATACTGCATGTTCGCTGCTAAAGAATCATCTTCTTCTTCTTCTATGTGCTCTGTCCTTTCAGGACGTAGGCGATCATGGTTCTCCACGTCTCCCTATCCCTTGTGGCTTCCAGTATTCTTACTCCTGTTACTCCTGGCAACCCCCGTTCCGTCATCCACCTGATCAGGTCCTGCAAATATGTTATCCGCTGCCTTCGTCTGTCTCTCTTGCCTTCTATCTGGCCAGTCAGTATCAGGTTTTCCAGGCTTTCCTTCCTCATTGCGTGTCCCAGGAACTTCAGTTGTCTCTTCCTGATGCTCAGTATTAATTTCTTTTTTGTTGACATTCTATCCAACACCTCATCGTTGCATGCATGCTCGGTCCACGATATCCGCAGCATCCTTCTGTAGAACCACATTTCCGCTGCATCCAGTTTTGTCCTCATTTTCGATGATATTGTCCAGCATTCAGTACCGTATTGAAGAACTGACATTATCAGGCAATAAGATGGGTTTAATCTATTTTGTAATATATAGATTAAGAAATTTTGAAAAAAAAATTAATTTCTTTATTTTTTTTATTTTTTCTTTATTTTTTATACTTTATCTTTTTTTTTTCTTCCAGTTTAAAGTTTGACATGTCTGGATTTCCAAGTTCAAACATAAAATTGTTTTTCTTCCAGTTTAAAGTTTGACATGTCTGGATTTCCAAGTTCAAACATAAAATTGTTTTTCTTCCAGTTTAAAGTTTGACATGTCTGGATTTCCAAGTTCAAACATAAAATTGTTTTTCTTCCAGTTTAAAGTTTGACATGTCTGGATTTCCAAGTACAAACATAAAATTGTTTTTCTTCCAGTTTAAAGTTTGACATGTCTGGATTTCCAAGTTCAAACATAACATTGTTTTTCTTCCAGTTTAAATTTTGACATTTCTTGGAATTTCCAAGTTCAAACATAAAATTGTTTTTCTTCCAGTTTAAAGTTTGACATGTCTGGATTTCCACGTTCAAACATTTGCTACCCTACCGTCTAGCTAGCGAATCTTACATACACTGTTTTTTGAAATCTCATTACATCCCAGTCCATTTAATTCTTCTCATCAGATGACCTTGTTTTTATTTCTTAAATTTAATTTTTTTTAAATGTGGTGCAGTGGATATCGACTCGAAACGAAAAATCGGGGTGCCATGTTCGAATTCCAGTTGAATCCCTTGCATTCACTTACGGACATGTACTTTTGGGAAAGGTATCAATCCGTCTCTTCCCTCCAATTATGGGTCAATTAATAGGATAGATTGGGTTCTATAGCACTGACTGGCAACCAGTCTACCGATGAAAGCGATGGCAATTTCCTGCGGGATAATCTTCTGTCTAGTCAGCCATGTATCTTTCGAGAAATGATCACCCGAAGCGTGTATCTAATGAGCATGAGCAGAGAGTTGAACAAGAGAGAGATTGATCAAGAATGATCGCGCAATTCTCAACGGTCAACAACTGATTCGCCAGTGTTTTTGTTATTTTTAAATGAACAACCGGGATCTTTAGGAACCACTGGAAGTTTAAAATAACTGAAATTTAAAAATTATGATAGAATTTTTCAATGGTCTTAAACACTTTCATCAGGATTTGTTTGACCCTAAAATATATCGTCTGGTGTGTTTACATCCGGGCATCACATTGAGTCTTCCATTTAGAACATGTTTTTTTTCTGGAAATAACATTATGGCTAACTTTTACTCTTGACAGAATCTGTAGACATCAACTCTGTTGTAAGGTTTGGCTCTTTTCAAAGTGCATAATCTCATTTTTCCGATAAATATTGTGGCCATTTTTTTTTACATTCCCGTATTATGGGTATCTCTGATATCGAGCACTTCAATCATAAATACCTTAAAACAATGAACACTACAGGAATTGGAACTCGGCTTTTTGACTTCGAGCCGATATTTTTTACACCATCCGCACATCCAAGCTTACTGCACCTGATATTCCCAAGCGGTCACCCATCTAGGTATTAACGAGTGATTACTTAACTTCGGTGATCATACGAGAACAGTCGTTTAAATGCGAATGTATAAGAAGAAACGAAGATAGATATGATATAGCGATTTTTAAGTGTAACTTAGATGCGGCACAAACCAGAAAGAATGAAGCGATGTGGTTGCTAGCTATTTCCCACCCACCTCATAGATGTACTCAGAGATACATATGATATGATCACGTATGATATTCTCCAGCATTGAATAGAACTTTCTTGGAAACTGGAGTTTATACATTGTGTATATAACACGATAAAAACTGCCTTCCTCCACCGTGCACCGATAGCTTAGAATTAGAAACTCCGACTGTGGCCTAATCGATCGGCTTTCAGTCCTAGCTGAAAGCAATCGGATGGCTGACCGATGAGTTGTTAGACAGCGAAACAGGCCTGTCTGCGGATGAATAAAATAAACCGACAGAACTTGTCCATATTATTTAATGAAACATGCATCAATATATATATATATATATATATATATATATATATATATATATATATATATATATTCGTCATCCACATACAGCATAATGAGCTGTGATACAGTGAAACAGGTCTCTCTGCGGGGAGGACTGTTATTCGTCACCCACATATAAGCGTGTTTCGCTGTATCACAGTTTATCAGTGTGGCTAGACCTCCACTTGCTTCTGGCCCGGATTGAAACTCGACCGATTTGGTGTCAGTTGGAGTCAATAACCTCTCAACCACAGAATCAGAGAAGGGAAATTTTAGTGTTTTATATATAAGCCAGTCACTGAAAGAACTCAATTCATTAATGAAGAGTAATGCATAAATCGCAGAAGTGGTAATTGTTTTTTTTTTTTTTCTCTAGAGAGCTCAATCGTAATGTGAGTGTAATATATTTGTCATAATATATTCGGTTATATATATATATATATATATATATATATAGGTTTAGTAGGGATACGTAATACAGTGACAGAATCGTTATAACATTTTCTTTTTAGTGTGCTTATGTTCACTTATCGCTAATAGGCTTATGGAAGGCATGAATCCACTCTGTCCTGCAAACTGGCTTATCTCGTAATAATTTGAATATCACGTCACTAAGATGCCACAATAGTTATCGGAGAAATGACTGAGTGGCTCACAGTGCAGATAATAAAAATCACTTCCCCTATAAGTACACAAACGCACTTGCACACTTTTAAAGAGACAGCCAGGTGAGCCGAGTTACGAATGTATTGTTTTTGCAAGATATTTGAACAGATATGAAAAATGCTATATCCGATTTGTCATATAATACACAAAGAAAGGTATGGGCGTTGAAGTGTATACGAGGGTAACTTGAGATGCATACTTCAGTAACAGATATGAAGGAAATGTTTCATGAAAATGGCTAATTCATGTGAGAATCGATACTGTGTGCTAGCTTAATGATTATGTAAGTGGACTGGAGGCCACAACATGTGAGGTTCAATAGCTGCCGTTTAAGTCCCTTTCACCGTTGACCATAAATATTTATAAAGCTTAAACTTTGACCTTCTCTGAAAAGATCACATCCATCTTGCTATCTACGTTACTGTAGTGAAATGTTCTTCACTTAAAATGACCAAAAAGAGATTACAAAAAATGTTAATTTCAGCATCACTCATATTTAAAACGTTCTGTCAAAAGAAATGCTGAATATTAAAAAACGAAAAAACAAACTTATTTTTCACTCTAATAAAGACGATAAAGCTACCATAAAAAGAACAGGATTCAAGGGAGACAAAAGATGACAATTGACGTTGCATTTAAATTTTTGAAGATCGTAGTTGACAGGAAATAAATAAGGAAACTGAGAAAACGTAACTGAGGGGAAAAAACAATAAAAAGATCAGAATTCAAGGAGACAGAAGATGACGATTGACGTTGCATTTAAATTTTTGAAGATTATAGCTGTCAAGAAAGCAAGAAAAAAAGCAAAAAACGTTACTGAGGAAAAAATACAGAGGAAAACAGCGTGAAACGTACTTGACTGGCCTGAGTAGGTGGATGGCAGAACGGGGGTTGCTTCGTGCAAAAGGAGAAAGCGAGTTAAGAGATACCACGGATAGGGAGACGTGGCAGGCCATGATCGCCTACGTCCTTCCACGTCTCCCTATCATAGAAAAAGATATATACCAACTATTTAAAAGGAATTATAATGTGGATATAAAGTGGGGGATCAAATCTATATTATAATCACTATATATAAAATGACCCCTAATTTTGTGGCCATGCTAGTTTCTATACATTTATATTCTAGGTTTATGGGCTTGAGGTAGTGGATGGCAGAGCGGGGTTTGTGTAGTGCAATAGGAGAAAGCCACCAGGGATAGGGAGACGTGGAGGGCCATGATGAAATGATTAAATTTCATCTCAACAACTATTTCAAAAATTCTTCGTGATTGACGTCATAGTTTTCTGAAATTCTTTCTAACGGCTTTAAAAATTTAAATTTGTTATCACCTTTCTAAATTCATTCACAGGCCATAACACCAAAAACTTCACACTACTAAAAATATAAGCCCTGATGATGGTTATAACAACCGAAACATTATAATGTTAGCTACCCCACAATAAATACATATTTTGTTGTTTCTCAAATATTTATTTTATATTTTATCACACACACACACACACACACACACACACACACACACACACACATATATATATATATATATATATTTTAATCATATCACCCCAACCATGACAATAATGCCACTGATGCACAGGGGCCTACGTAAGCGTAAAAAGATTAGAAAAGAGAAAGCCGGAAACCACATCCTAAACAGGGAACAAGGGATGAGCCTCTTCACCTGTTCAATAGATGTGGATTGAGTGTGAACCGGGCGATAGTTTAAAAACGAATTTCATCCGCAACATACTAGTAGAAGATAAAGTTAGTAGCCTTATCCACGTGTAAAAAATAAATGAAATATTGGAAGCACTAATGTTAAAAAAATTTCAATATTCAAGAACCTTAGCGATGAACACGGCCACAACGTGCTGTTTTCGAAAAATAAAATATCCCTATACATTTTGGTACATAAATAAAGAAACACTCACACATTCAGTTACGAATAAAAATCCTAAGAATTAGTCAAATAAAACTTCACAGCAATACATTATCAGTCGTCTTTAACGAAACATGTATAAAAGAGGGACTGCTGTACAAAGACACTATATATGTATATATATTCAAAATTTGTGTATTTAGGCAGCAAATTTTCTTTTAGATAAGTTTGCCTACGTCCTGAAAGAGCAAGGCACATAGAAGAAGAAGAAGAAGAAGAAGAAGAAGAAGAAGAAGAAGAAGAAGAAGAAGAAGAAGAAAGTTGTAGTGGTAAAGAAAGCATCCCCGGGTGTCTGTTCCACAAAGTAACATTTATGGGGAAGAATATCTTTTGATGGAACTTCCTCGTCCCTAATAGAATACAGAAGGAAAGAAGTTGATCGACAATATATTCATATAGCGAAGCCGGTTCTAGCTGTGAAGGTCTGAACTAGTGGAACTAAGGAATGTAGTTTATCTGTATACCTGCCATAAAAATAGCGGTTGAGTAGCGTGGGGCTAGTAATGTCTCATCGTAGAGTTGAAGTTAATCACCGATATGCTGCGTAAATATTTATGAACTCTGTGAAGTCCGGAACAAAAGAACTGAACATTTTCAATCAAGACAAAGAATTTTTATTCCATCTCATGTTTGGTCTGACGCTATTAATGATAGGGCGTGATATGAAAATTAAGATTGTTATGGATCATAATCGACATTTTCTGTAGCATTTTATTGAGTCCCAACAGACGTTTAGAGCAACGAGGTTGCAACTGTTAATTAGGACTTCGGAAAATTCAGGGTTTAGTCATTAAAGTAGTTTTATTCATTCTTAATATTCAAACTTTGTATACCTACCACTTTAGTGACTTTTGTGTAGAGGTGCATGTTATGAGGATTTGTAGATTACATAACTCTTCACCTGAGACTTGATGAGGTTAAGATTGTAATGATCGGGGAAGCAACCTTTCGGAAGCCGGTTCCAAAATAAAATAGTTCTTGGAAAAATATGTCTGGTAGATTTTCCTTCTCACTAATGTATTATGAACGAGATGAATATGAGACGTCTCCGAGTCTGTGTCATGGTAGATCATAGCTGTGAAGCTTTGAATTAGTGGAACCAAAAATGTTTTTATTTTAACATCGGTCACGAAAATAGTGAAGCGAGAGGTTAGCAAAATTTCATCTATGAAGAAAGGAGTTGTAGGGTGGGAAACGTTTTCGGATTCTATTAACGCGGTAAAGTGAGGATTTGTCAGGCACGGTAGCAAGACTATTGTAAAGATCTAGCTTTTTGTAAAGATTAAGCATATCAGAAATCCGGTATTTTCTGAAGTTCTACCATTTTTCCGGGATGTGTGCGTTGGTGTAATGGATATCAGCTCTGAATAAGAAATTGAAGAGACGAGTTCGAATTTCAGTTGAATTCGTTGCATTCACTTATGTGCAGATACCTTTGGGAAATGTATTAATCCATCACTTCTCCCCAACAGCGATAAGGTGAAAAGCAGGATAGATCATGTTATATAGCCTTGGTTGGCAACCAGTCTAATGCAGAAAATAATGGCAACCTAGGGCGGCAAAATCTTCTGCCAGGTCAGTCATGGATCAAAAGGGACATGATCGCCCAAGCGTGTATCACGTATGACACTAAACTGACTGACTGGCGATTTTTCCAGTGACTGATCGCATATAGGAGTTCGAATAAATGTCTATTCCAGACTTGCGTCCTAAAGCACTCACACACACATACACTCATACACGCACATGCGCGTGCACTAACGAAGTACTGCTAAAGATTTAACAGCCAAATACATTTGTCAAAGTTTGACAAAATTTTCAAGCATTCAAATTTTAAGAAGAATCCAGACTTGGACAAGTAAAGAATATTTAACATTCCTTCTTTATATATATATATATATACATTACCAGCCATAATTATTAGGCCACCCCAGTGTTTTAAAAAATGATGCATTTCATACTATTTTTTTAGTATTTATTGCCAAGTAAATAATTGTAAATGAAAATAGAATGGTTCTTTTGTTAATACTGCACAATAACATGTGCATCAAATGAATTTATAAATATTTAATAATTACCTATATTGCAGTTCCATCAATGAAAGAATGAAGAAAATTTAGTGTGATTCTGACTAGTTTATCTTTGTTTCCTTGCCTTGTAAATTTCTGCAAAGTAATAATAACAAAAGAACCAATCTATTTTCATTTGGCAATAAATACTAAAAATAGTATGAAACATAATTTCTTTAAAAAAACTGGGGTGGTTTAATAATTATTGCCGGTAGTGTATATATTTTAAGGGAAATGGAAAATAAATTCCGACAATGTTTATGTAGATGTACTTATATTTTAAAGGTTAAGGTAAGAAAACATAGATACAACTAAAAAAAATACACAAACCAGTCAGTGAACCGTATAAATTTCATATCAACAACTATTTCAAAAGTTCTTCGTGATTGACGTCATAGTTTTCTGAAATTCTTTCTAACGGCCTTAAACAATTTAAATTTGTTATCACATTTCTAAAGTCATTCACAGGGCGTAACACCAAAAACTTCACACTACTAAAAATATAAGCCCTGATGATGGTTATAACAACCGAAACATTATAATATTAGCTACCCCACAATAAATCCATATTTTGTTGTTTCTCAAAGATTTATTTTATTTTTTATCGCACGCACACACACATACACCCACACATATATATGTATATATTTAGTGTATCGAGGCAGCAAATAATTTTCTAAATATTTACTGTTAAATATAAGAGAGAATGAATGTCAATTGTGTTTAATCATGAGCCGTTCTAAACGTTGCCTAGCGGAGTTTTATGTCAACACAAAATAAAATCGTCGGTGATGGTGGATGTTATTGTATTACCGTCTTAATAACCTCTCTGAGGATGGATCATGTGAGCCGAAAGCTAAGAACCAAATTAATAAAAAATTATCCAAATGTTGGAGAATTTTTGTCATTATTTTCAACTGAAATTAAAGCCAAAATACGACGTTTAGAACGGCTCATGATTAAACATAATAGACATTCATTGTCTCTTATATTTAACAGTATATATATATATATATATATATATATATAAACGAATTTCATCCGCAACATACTAGTAGAAAATAAAGTTAGTAGCCTTATCCACATGTAAAATATAAATAAAATAACGGAAGCACTAATAATAAAAAAACTACCAATATTCAAGAACATTAGCGATGAACACGGCTACAACGTGCTAACCGTGTTCGCAAAATAAAATATCCCTATAAATGTAGCTACATAAAGAAACACTCACACATTCAGTTAAGAATAACAATCCTAAGAACAAGTAAAATAAAACATCACAGCAATACATTATCAGTCGTCTTCAACGAAACATATATAAAAGAGGGACTGCTGTAAAAAGACACTATATATGTATATATATTCAAAATTTGTGTATTTAGGCAGCAATTCTTTTTGAGACATGTCAGATAGGAAATATTGTGTCTGCTTATTTTTAATAGAATCCGTTTATACTCACGGATAATCTTTCGCGTATTATAATTGAAAGATATCAAAAATACATCCAATAACTTTCCAAGATCATCTTCAGGAGTGTGAGTTATAGCAATAGTTTTGCTGTTATTTTTTGTTACCATAACTCACACCCTTGAAGATGATCTCGGAAAGAGATTGAAAGTACTTGGGTACCTTGAGAAATGAATGATAATAACATCTGTCAACGTTACAGCTCATTTCTGACATCTTTCAATTATAATACGCGAAGGATTATCCGTCAATATGAACGGAGTTTATTAAAAATAAGCAGAGACAATGTTTGCACTTTATTTAATTTGACAGGTAATTTGGTAAGGTAAATTCCAATAGAGACAGACTCCATTAAGAATTCAATGTTAAATTTTATTGCTAAATTTAACAGAGTATTATAATCAGGATATAAAAATTAGATATTTTTACAAACCCATTGGTAATATTGTATTTCACGGTCCCAGCCACTTTTCAAACCAAATGCATGAGAGAGTGGATGTCTTAAATTTGTCCTTATAAAAATTAAATTTTATTTCTTTGATTAAATTAAACATGTCTGTTTCGAAAGGTTCTAGGAGTTCATTGCTTGACGGTGTTTTGGGGGATTCCAGATTGTATTTTCATCTTGTGTTTTATATATATATATATATTGTCATCCGCAAACAGATCTATTTCGCCGTATCACAGCTCATCAGTACGGTTAGACTCCGATTGCTTTTTTACCCAGGATGGAAACCCGACCGAAATGGCGTCAGTCAGCGACTCTACCCCTGGCTATGGGCGTTCGGTGGAAGTAGGCACACTTTTTAGCGCATATCATATCATTATACGCACCCAATAGCTAGAGCGCTCTAATTCATATATATATATATATATATATATATATATATATATATTTAAGCTCTATAATACTCATTATATTGAGCACTGTTTACAATAAAATAAATGCCAAAGCACTCAAAATAAAAAAAAACAAACCTTGAGTCCTCTTCACTTGGAAATATATATATATATATATATATGTGTGTGTGTGTGTGTGTGTGTGTGTGTGTGTGTGTGTGTGTGTTTTGTTTGAGGTCAAAGCCTGGCATGTACCAATTCGTGATCAGATACTACAGTCACTCGCAAGTTGATCTTAACACACAATAAGCATGCCACACGCGACGCACACATATAACACACACAGACATACACACGCGTGTGGACATGTACACGTGTACGCACTCGCACACAATGTAGATTAGTTCAAACTATCAAGAACATTCGCTTACATATATCTCGAAGCCGAATTCTTTGATGTGAATCTATATTTTTCCGAATTGACAACCATAAAATTGAATAAAAACATCTGCTGAATAAAAATTATCAATCAATACGAGACATGTTTTTTAATCTGCAGAATTTGGGGATTGCCGCTGGTTAGCAGGACTCTAAATAGCGAAGTAAAACGCACCCTACTGACATTTTCGATATGAAGTTTGCGCCAGTAATCTCTACCCATTCCTTCGTTTTTTATTCCTTGAATTTTGACCGACTATTCTCAATGACCTTTTGGAAAGAAAACAATAAGTTAGAAACTAATAAAGGCTTGCTGGGATATTTTGCTATCAGCAAAACAAACGATTACCTCCAACTACGCAGACATACCCAGAATCAAAGAGACAGACGACAGCGATTGTAAAAATCACATTTTAAATTGGCTCGTTCGTCTTCATTTGCTCTAAGTCGGCGAGCATTTCTGCTATTTCGAGACGAACTTTAGTACATGTAACATAAATTAGTGACAATGATCCTCATATCAAATCTGTACATACGGACTGGATTCGCAGCATACGTCTCTATATTGACATCTCTTGAGAGAAATAATAGACGTAGTGAATTTTTTTATTTATTCATCTACAATAGTCAGTACTTATACAGTGCTGTGCAAAAGTATTAGGACAAGAAGTATTTTATCTTTAATGAGGAATATTGACAGAAAATAAACAATTTAATTAAAGTAATTTTATTTGATTTACTCAACAAATGATTTAACAAGAAAAGATACTTGTTACAAAATAAATTTAATATTTAGTATAATAGCTTTTTGGTTTGATCTCAGCCTTCATTCTGACAGGCATTGACATCACAAGCTTCTTCGATGTATTTAATGGTATCTCCTGCCAAGTAGCTTGTATTTGTTTCCAAAGTGAGTCTTGCGAAGTAACATTAGATTTAACGATTTTTTTATCCAAAATATCCCATAGATGTTCAATAGGAATGAGATCAGGGCTTTGTGGGAGTTAATTCAAATTCTGAGGCCTTCCTTCCGCTTCCTTTTCAGTTGAATAATTCTTACAAGGGTTTGGCTTTTCACGCTGTATTTGAATTTCAGTGATGCATTTAGGAAAATAACCCCAGTCTTAATATTTTTGCACACTACCGTTAGTGTGCAAAAGTGTTAGACGAACTTTAGTACATGAAACATAAATTAGTGACAATGATCGTCATATCAAATCTGTACATAAGGACCGGATTCGCTGCATACGTCTGTATAGTGACATCTCTTGAGAGAAATAATAGACGTAGTGAATTTTTTATTTATTCATCTTCAACAGTCAGTACTTATACAGTACTGTGCAAAAGTATTAGGACAAGAAGTATTTTATCTTTGATGAGGAATATTGACAGAAAATAAACAATTCATTTAAAATAATTTAATTTGATTTTCTCAACAAATGAAAAAGATACTTGTTACAAAATAAATAATAATATTTAGTATAATAGCATTTTGCTTTGATCACAGCGTTCATTTTGTCAGACATTGACATGACAATGTATCTAATGGTATCTCCTGCCAAGCAGCTTGTATTTGTTTCCAAAGTGTGTCTTGCGAAGTAACATTAGATTTATCAATTTTTTTTCCAAAATATCCCATAGATGTTCAATCGAGTAGTTTCAAAATAACTTGTTTAATAGAACATAGGAAAAATTAAATATAACTTCTTTTTAGTATATTTCTTTTACACCTAGTTTTAAATAATCAATATTTATTAGCAATTTACGTGGCTTTTGAATTTCAGTTAGGTTTTTAGGAAAATCACCCTTGTCCTAATACTTTTGCACACTACCGGTAGTATGCAAAAGTGTTAGGACAGGGGTGATTTTAAACTTTATTTTGATGCCTCATAAAAGATAAAATAGTTCTTGTCCTAATACATTTGCACAGTACTGTATATGCATATAGATTTAGTGGAAAAATTTGACACTTTAATTGACCAGTTCCATACAGACTTCGAAGTTTTGTGAGGACACCCTTATGGTGTTTTCCGACGATATCATAACGATGTCCTTCGAAGTTGGCTTAGTTAGACTGCTGAGTTGAAGTGACACATCCTTTGAACTAAAATTATCAACGGTCTTTCTTCACCCCGATATTAAGCACTTTACGATAAAAAACCTGCTTGCCAAAATTGCTTTTATCAGTAAAACTACTTAAAAAACAACAATTCTTGGCTTTAAACATTATCACTAATCAACACTATCTATCTATCTATCTATCTATCTATCTATCTATCTATCTATCTCACACTCTCACTCTCTTTTTTCACCCTGTATTTGAATTCCAGTGAGGTTTTCAGGAAAATCACCCCTGTTTTAATACTTTTGCAAACTATCGATAGTGTACAAAAGTGTTAGGACAGGGGTGATTTGAAACTTTCTTTTGATGCCTCATAAAAAATAAAATATTTCTTGTCTTAATACTTTTGCACAGTACTGTATATCTGAATAGTCTAACATATTTACTCGAGTGAAGATCGAACTCGGGAATTCAGGAAGCGACCAATGAAAGTAAAAAAATAACGAGGAGATTGTGGTAGATGTTCATTTTGAATATGTCTCTCTCTACCGCTCTGTCTTGTTTCTATATATTTCTTTCTCGTTTCTCTCCAAATGTCTATGTATGTATCTCTCTCTCTCTCTCTCTCTCTCTCTCTCTCTCTCTCTCTCTCTCTCACTCTCTCTCTCTCTCTCTCTATATATATATATATATATGTATATATATCTATCTGCGGATGACTATAGTGTTTACGCTCTCACACCCTGATTGAGCACTCTGGAAGAGTGGGAGTCTTTGAAAACAGTAGCTACTCCGGCATATACGCATCGCTCATTCAATAATGAATTAGAACACTCTAGCTATTGGGCGTGTATAATGATATGTTCGCTAAAAAAGTCTGCCTACTTCTACCGGACGGTCGTGGCCCAGAGGTAGAATCGCCGACTGGCACCAATTCGGGCGGGTTTCAATCCTAGGTTAGGAAGCGATCGGAGTCTAACCGTACTGAGGAGCTGCGAAACAGATCTGTTTGCAGATGACTATCGTATACATATTTGTATTTTTATATATATATATATGTTATATCCTGGAAAGGGATATGTATATTATTCCAAGTAGCTAAGTGGTTTTGTCAAATGTAATCAGGTAGGACAATCTAGCAAGAAGCCGTAATGGACTTGTACTCGTCGTAGTCGTATGCAGTATGCTTAGGCTTAGGCTTATGCAATAGGCGTAGTCAATAGGCGTTCCAATAGGCTTAGTTCTAGGTCTCCTCGTCTTAGCCTGTATTTATGGCTGACACTAGCCAGCCATATCACGAGGAGGGGGGAGCAAGGTCTATGCATATTCATTACATCAAAATATATCTCTTTTTTCTCATACATATTTCTATGTATTTTTTTATTTTTATCTCTAAATTTCTCTCTCTCTCTCTCTCTCTCTCTCTCTCACACTCTCTCTCTCTATTTATAATCGTGTCGCCTCAAGCAAGGCATTTTACAGTCATTGTTGTGCAGCGGGTTACATAGGAGGAAAATTATGAGAAAGTGTGACAAGTTACAGGAGGTGTTAGGAAGCGCGTAGCAGAAGGTTGAGAATACTTATGAGAGTAGAGTGGACGAAGAAAATGCATGAGAGAAAGGATGTAAGTTAGTGAGACAGGAGATGACTATTGACTTCACATTTAAATTCCTGGAGATTATAGCCGTCGGGAAAGCAAGTATGCAGAAGGGAATTCCACAGATGTGAAGTGCGAAAAAAGAAGCTACTGGAGTAGAATTTGCGTTTACAATTTATTGGTTTCACAGTAAAAGGGTGGGACCTGGTTGCTAATCTTGTGGCTCGAGTAAATTCATATATAGGAGGTACCAGTGAGCTGAGTTCATCGGAGCAGAAGCCGTCAAACTATTTGTAGAAGAGACAGGGAAGCCACACTGCGTCTGTGAGAAAGCGACTGTATCCTAGCTGCCAAGTCGGGATCGATCACATTACAGATTCTCCGTTGGATTTGGTCGAGGACACCTAAGTGGATAGCAAGAGCACTCGATCAGATATGGCAACAATATTCAATGCACGGACGGATGGTAGATTTGTATATGTGCAGGATTGTTTCGGACGGGAAAAACTTCCTGGCCCTTCACAGAAAACCGACTTTCTTAGCAGCGGCTTTAGCTATGGGTTCTATATAGGTATTCCACTTGAGGTCTGATGTGAGAGTTAATCCGAGGAGATGCAGCGTTTTGCATTCAGGGAGAGAAGCCTGATCCATATTACTGGTGAGGTGGAACGATTGTCTGTTGTGGTTATTAGATAGCAGCTTCGTTTTGGAAGCATTAAATTTAACGAGCCATTTCTTGCCCCAGTCTACCCCGGATTTGAGGTTCTTTTCAAGCTCGGCAGTGAGGTTTGCTTTCTCAGCCTCGGTAGATTTCTGATCAAGACGAGAGTAAACCGTAGTGTCTTCAGCATATATGCCCATTTTGGATCTTATTACGTCAGGGAAATCGTTAATATAGGTAAGGAAAAGCGTGGGACCTAGAATAGAGCCTTGAGGGAGACCCGCATTCATGTGATAGTATTGGGTGGCTTGTCCGTTCAATACTACCCTCATTGTACGGTTTGAAAGGAAGGACTGGATTAGGTCAAACAATTGTCCAGTTATACCATAGCTGTTTTTGTCGAGGGCCTGGTGTATATACTCAGTGATGGTCGTGAGCATATCAGCAGTGGATCTGGTGAAGCGGAAGCCATATTGTTTGTCCGAGAAGAGTCTGTGGGCTGTGAGATGTTGTACCACCTCGGCGCTGATGGTAGCTTCTAACACTTTGCCAAAGATCAGTAGGAGGCTGATAGGGCGATAATTAGCATGATTCCATGATTTGTGCGCAAGTGAAGGCAATGAATTCAACTGGAATTCGAACTCGGCTATCCGATTTCTCGTTCCGAGCCGATATCCACTGCACCACTATGCACTTAACAAAATATACGAATCTTAAAACTGAAATTGTTAAAAATGTCGTGCCTAAAAACTAATTTTAACTGTAACTCTGGGTACGTTGAAATATTTACATTCAAAGAACTTAAAAGAATCAGTGCACTGTGTGGAACTGCTCATCTATTCGTGTATTATTATGTTTTTAATCATATGACCCCAAGCAAGGCGGTAACGCCACTGAGGCTACGTAAGAGTGAAAAGATTGGAAAAGAGAAAACCGGAAACCACATCCTAAACAGGGAACAAGGGATAAGCCTCTTCACCTGTTATAAATATAAAGAATATATAACCACCTCATATATTACGTATTACTTATCACCGGAAGTTATACAAACGGAATGGATGAAATTATTACAATAGCTTACCTCTATAATAATAATAATAATAATAATAATAATAATAATAATAATAATTTATATTCTAAATTATGGAAATTGAAATAGAAAAAAATGTGGAAATTGAAAACAAGAATCGTGTCAGTGATAGTAGGTGCACTTGGAATGATAAAAAAGGAACAAAACAACACATTGAAAGAATCCCTGGAAACCCCAGCTTAAGAGATGTACAAAACATTGTCTTGTTAAGTACAGTTCGCACACTAAGGAGAACTTTGTCTATGTAACGCTAGGGATGATAGGGGAGATAGAAAAAATATGAAACAGAGCCATAACAACACACCACGACTAACTTTAGGTTTTTCCGCAGACTTGGTAGGTAGTGCGACCATAGCAGAAATCGAAATATGATGAAAAATGATAACGTAGTAGTAATAATAATAATAATAAGAAGAAGAAAAACACCAATCCAAAGTTTTTCAAATGTTTCGATTGACAAATTGAAGGAGTTCCTGGTATATAATGCCTAAAAGAAATGCAAAAAACCGTACTTACAAGTACGGCTTGCACATTAGAAAGAATTTATCTATGTAAAATGTCACGATATCATTTCTGATCTTAGGTTACCGGTTGGGACACAGAAAGAAATGCATATACAACAGAAATCGAAACAAATAGTAATAATAATCATCTTAATTTTTTAATCGTTTCACTCCAATCTGGGACGCGGGGGGGGTAATTACAGGGAGTAAAAGTGAAAGCGAAAATTTTAGAGCGTGGGGTTGAAGAGAGACCTACAAAGAAACAGTAAATGGCGATTGAAGTTGCATTTAATTTTTGTAACATTGCAGATGGCAGGGAAACAATATATAGCAAGGTAGTTCCAACATGTGAAAAGGTACGAGAAATGAAACTGAATAGAGAATATAGTTCAACCGTAAAATGGTGAGACCTATTTTCCAATTTAGTTAGTCAGTCAAGTGCCATCCGTGATACAAGCTTTGGGTGGTCATGTCTCGAAAGAAACATGACTAATTGGGCAGAACATTATCCCGCAGTAGGATATCATTGCTTTCTGCGGTAGACTGCTTGACGGTCAAGGCTATAGAATCCAATCTGTCCTATTATTTAACCCATAACTGGAGGGAAGAGAAGGATTAGTACCTTTCCCAAGTGTATTTGCGCGTAAGTAGATGTACGATATTAAACTAGAATCTAGTCAGTCAGTTAAGTACCATACGTGATACATACTTGGGCGATCATGTCTCGAAAGAGACATGACTGCCTGGGCAGAAGATTATCCCGCAGTAGGTTGCCATTGCTTTCTGCAGTAGACTGGTTGCCGACCAAGGCTATAGAACCCAATCTGTCCTGCTATTTAATCCATAACTGGAAGGAAGAGACGGATTAATACCTTTCCCAAGGTATTTGCGCATAAGTGAATACAATGGATTCAACTGGAATTCGAACTCGGCTCCCCGGTTTCTCGTTCCGAGCCAATATCCACTGTACCACAACGCACATAAATTTCTGCGGTCGGGAAAGATTTTCACAGACAAGAAAAGAACTATTAAAATAGAACATACGATTACATTTAGCTATTTTGATAATAATAATAATTATCGGTTTCTTCCCTAGAATTGTGTATGTTTATATTCATTCAGTTGAGTGCCATACGTGATACATCCTTGGGCAATCATGTCTCGAAAGATTAACTGGGCAGAAGATTATTTCACAGTAGGTTACCATTACTTTCTGCGGTAGACTGGTTGCCGATTAAAGCTATAGAAGCCAATCTGTCCTGTTATTTAACCGATAACTGGAAGGAAGAGACGGATTAATACCTTTTCCAAGGGTATTTGTGCTCAAGTGAATGCAAGGATGGTTAAAGGCATTTAGTCGAGACTTTTAAGCAAATGTTAAACAGAGCAGATGGCATAAAAATATTTGTAGAAAAGACAGAGGGAAGCCAGTTGTATTGGTAGGAAAATCACTAAAGTCTAGATGCTAGTCGAGGATCAATTACATTCGGGCCCCATCGAATTATTATTTTTATCACTCTCCTTTGCATTTTTATCGACACCTTTTAAGATTCCGAGCTATTTATTTGCGCAAAGGTCGTAAGAAGAGTTCCCAGTGAGCCATTACTCATAGGCACTGCTGTCACTCTTCTACACCTTTGTCTCGGCTGTTCACGGTGAGGGCATTTTATTATTAAGAGAAAAGAAAAAATAAATGTTTGTTTTCCTCAAAAATGAATTTTTCAGAAAATATCCTATGGCCATTTTTACTTTGTGTAAACAAA